>CM037854.1:52867535-52908525 GCA_021234595.1 Delia radicum
AAACTCATACATAGCTTCTGTAAAATATTGAATTTTATTGGAATTTCATTCTCTGTTATTTTAAATACCTACATTTTTTTAATAGCCGGATTCATGTAATGCCGTATACAGTAATTGTTTGTCTACAATTTGTTTTGTATTTTTATTCCTATGTTTGAAACATTAAAAAAAAAAATCAAAATTGAATTTTAAGGTAAAAGAACGAAATATATTTAAAGTACGGCAACAATTGTAAACGCACGTACCTGCATATACGCTCTGTGTACTTATACACTATATACGAAACGTATTATGAAACCCGCATTATTTTCTTATAATGCCTTTTTTATATGAACAAATTTCTCATATTTCAATTTGCAACCGACAAATTTTCTGCCATAATTGCTAGAGGTATTATTTTGCAAAAATATCAATTACTCATATCCAGATTTGTGTTCTACACTAATAAAAAAGAAGTTAGTACAAAAGTCAGTTAAACGGGTTCCAATTTAGATGAACAAATTTTGTTATCGTTTAAATCAGTTATTTAGCTAAAGTTATCTCATTTTACAACAAGAACAAATTTCAATTGTTCTTTAACAAATTTTCCAATCTAATGTTTAGTAATTCGTGATTCTCAAGTTTAAAAATTTGCCATTTAATTTAAACCACAATTTAGAAAATGTTGAGGTTAAGAAGAAGAATAAACGTTTCTCTCTACAAAATTCTAAACACTATTAATTTTAAATCAGACTAGACTAGTTTCTGCCTTTTTATTATTAAAATTATTAAATTGTATTATTATTTGTGTCTTATAATTGTCAGATTATCTTTATATGATAAATTTTTCAACAACCTGCGGCTCTAAGAATCAAACCTGTGCTCTTCTTACATTACAAACGTAACAATACCAAGTCATGACCGTTTAGCGATCACGCCCAAGTATGGCCTCGAATGTAATGCAGCTAAATTGCAGTTTTCTTTCCTATTAGCTTTTCTGATATTGTATATTATATTCAGAAGTGACAACACTAACAAACACAACTATACTATTTTTAGATTTTTTGTTTATTTTTTAATCTCCTCCGTCTCTATTTCGCAACGTTACCAGATTGACGTATGGTTTTTACATTCAGTGGTGACAACTTTGCGTTTTAAGTTGAGACATCGCCACAGGGCAAATTTTATATGTTAAAAAAGGTGTGTCTCTCCGCTATCAGCATCACTTGCAGACGGCGTTCTTTTCTCATAATTTTTATTTTAAATTCATTAAAGATTCTATATATCCGTACCAATAGATAATTTTTATTACTTGGTAATAAAAATGGAACTGCCTCCGCTCAGATCCGGAAAGTCCTTTTTCACAGAAATGTTCTGTTGATTCAGCTCTGTTGATTTAGCTAAATTCTAAGTTAATTTAACTACAACTATCAACCAATATTTAGTTCTTCTCAAAATTTAGGTCACCTAAATTTGGAAAAAATGATTGTCAACTTAATTGAAAATTGTGTTGGCCCAAATTTGTCGTTGCGGAATTTTTAACAGAATTTTTTTATTAGTGTAGAACTTAAATGTCACTCAAATGTTATTGTGTTATAATAACTTGTATTGTGTTGTTTTGTTTTGTTGCAGCATGAATGACATATAATTAAAGTTTATGCAAATATTACAAAATTCTTGTGCAATGACTGACAGGTACTATAAAGAATAGTTATGAATAGTAACTCTGACATGCATAAATTTAAATTTAATCAGTTATTTTTGTTTGTACAGTAAGTTAAATTTAAATAGATGCATTAAATTTAAATTTTTATTTTTGCATTAATTATTTCAAATGATGGTAAATTTTAAATATTTGTTCTCAATTATAATCTTTATAGTGTGCGTATACACTAAGCACAAAATTACAGTTAGGCTTATAATTTATTGGTAAAATAACGGTACTTCTTCTTGTACACGGAGAGAATTTTCTTGGATGAGTTTTAATGAAAAATTTCTTCAACTTTATTAATATAATACTGAGCATGTTTTTGTCTGAAAATTCCTTAACAAGAGCTTGTTGTTGTTTTATGTAGAAAAAGGATGCAACGTTGAAACCTTGAAAAACCAACCACCATCTACATATATTACAGAAACGAGCACACACTATCTATTTTGTGTCTATCTATTTAACACGTTCGTTCTTGTTAAATACATACCTGCATATACACAATTATTATTTTCCTTTATCTCTATTTAAAATATATATTCATAATCATAGCCATAACTTCTCACTGCAAGGAATACAGTGCATGCTGATGTGAAGGACATAATATTAATAATATTCGTTCATAAAATATTAATTGATATTCATAAAAGATTATTTTTATTAAAAAATAATACTATTTGTAATTCAGAAAATTGTGATTTTCTATTGATGATCCACAATTTAAAAATATTTCTGATAGCTTTTGAGTTTCTAAAAGAAAATCAAAATTTCAATCAATGATTTCTAAATTTAAACGAAAATTTGGAATTTTGAAAGACCTTTTCAATAGTGTTGATTTTGTTTAGGTAAATTAAAAAATAGATTTTTAAATTAATCCACGTAATCTACACTCAGGGAAAAAGTATCATAGTTTTTATGAAAAACTTCATAAATATAAGAGAAACATCATTGATTTTCGTCAAATGAGGTTGTGTTATAAAGTAGCAAATTGATGACAGGCTTCTTCATAATTATGAAATGATTCATAAATATGATGATAAAGTTTCAAAACGTTTTATGAAGCGCTTCTTAAATATTATGAAACATTTCATTTATATTATGAGGCCATACTCTATATTTCTTTATTAGGATATTGTCCTAACAAATAATCTATAGAGTTTTTTTGTTTTATTATTTGCCCCTTTCAGGAATGTGTTAATAGATCCATTTCGGAAATTTTCTAGGTTCCCAGAACACGTTTTGAAAGAGGTAACAATCCCGTTTTAATTGCACAATTAAAGGTCAAAAAAACATAATTTTTATTTTTAATGAAAATTATATCAAACTTGTTTCATAAATATTTAGAAACTTTTCATAAATATTATGAAAAGTTTTCATGAATTATGTTTGAAATGTTTCCCTTAATTTCTTGATATGAATTACAAAAACGGTGATATCTGTTTTTTTTAATTCTTTTTAGTGCAATAGCAATATACAACTTTTACTTGTTTACATATCCCTATGGGAAATGAGACCGGTCCTGCGTGTGCCACAAGATCGGTCCCTTTGTGCCAGAGATCGGTCCTCTGCTAAACCCTTCCCTATGTAAACAACTGGCAACTTTAACATTGGCTTGTCATAGGAGGGGGTCATTTGTTCTGCTTTAAAACCACATAGTGGCATGCCACAGGACTAACCAAAGGTGGGCATACCTCAAGACTGTCGCAAAAGGGCCATGTCGTATATAATAAACGAAAACTAAACAGCTTCCAATGGGTAAAATTCTGGCCAACTGGCATTTTGTTGTTAATAAGCATTCTGGTTATGTGGTATGTCCTCCCTTTACCAGTCACAGGATTGGTAATTTTAGGACAATTGACACTGCTTAACCCACTTCAATATTAAATTATACCAGTCCTGTGATAAGTCCTTCTTTAACCAATTACTTTAAGGTTAATTGACTCCTAATTTTAAAATATTAATATTATTTTAAAAATTTAATATCTTCTAAAGTTCGAAAATTTTAATTGAAATATAAAAAAAAACACTTTAAATTTTTAAAATCTTATTTAAATAATTATATGTGTCTCTATGACTTTTGATTTTTAATTTTAAATGATGGTGGTTGATTTTTAATGAAGTTAATTTTAATTTTTAAAGAGTATTAATTAAGTTTATTAGACACTATATTGAAATTGTGGTAGGAAGAAAAACGCATAACTTTTGTTTCGAGGATTTGTTGAGTTTTTTGTTGAAAATTTGTTATTTATTTTTGAAAAGAGATTAAAGTATTTTTTTATCTTTATTGTTATATTTCCGATACACTTTGGCAGCAGCCAACAACATTTCTGAAAATATATTTTTAACAACGAGGTCGCGAACAATCGCTTTATTGAAAAAAAATGCATACAGTTTGTACAAAATTATTTTTTTTTTATTTCACTCGCGATCACACGCATACAATTTCTTCGCTTAGTAAACTGGGTTAGATTTTGTGTTAGAGTGAGACAAATTTTCAGTAAAATTTTTTTTGTGTTTTTAGAAGCAGGTTAAAACAAATGCGCTGAAGTTAGTGCTTACTATTATCTTATATTGAGGAGCAGCAAAAGAAACGAATAATGTTCGCATAAAAATAAACAAAAAATTGTATTGAGTTTACTCTTTTACCTCACAAGGATGTAGGTTGTAAGCAGCTTATGCTAATCCCTTCGAGGATGCAGGTTGTAATGCAGAAAGTTTCATTTCGTGGATTATAAACAATCTGTACCAGGTTTTCCGAGTGATTTGCGATTGTATTTGGGGTTTTCGAGTATGTTAAAAAAATAATTAGTCATTTCACTGTTCCTGAAGAGCTACCTCGTGGTGCGGTAAAAAAAATATAATTATGATATTAATATGTCTAAAATGAATATCTGTAGAATTTTATGGAAAATAAATTATATTATTATTACTATTAATCGTCATAATGTAGACATGAACTATGATTTTATTGAAAGCCATGAAATCACAGCTTTTTATAAGCGCTAAAACTCGCGCTTATTTTGCTCAAAAGCAATACTTCCAAGTGGGAATTCCCTATAATAAAATACAGGCGTAAGCAGGTTTGTAAGGGATTCTATTTGGCCCACTCCCTTACAAACCTGCTTAAAGGTAAGCAGCGTTTTTTACTAGGTTATGGCATACCATGAATAGAAACATTATAAAGGCTACAATCAATGACGAAAATTTAATTTCAATACATTATTTTAAAAGTATCGGGATTTCAAAAAAAAACTACATCAGATTGCTTTTCACAATTTGTTAAATAAGTTTTGGGACTTTAGCACATTTAATTACTATAAATGCAATTAATGTTTATCCCGATGAAAATAAATTTAAATAACAAATATGCAGGTGCTTGTGCAAATTTAAATGTAACTGACACTAATAGAAAACATATGATTTTCTATTGTTGATTTACTTGAATAAACGTCACTACATTGCTAGATCTGTCAAAAAAACAGAGTAGTATTTGGAAGATGACAAAGCCAATTGTGACAATTTTTTGTTGTTGTTTTGGTTTTTCTTTGATATTTTAAATTTTGAATCTCGCTCCTAGACGAGGACAAGAAATTCTCATTGAGTTTGTGATTTAACATAACAAATATCTCTAGAAATTCTAATAACAAAGTCCCCTGAAGATTTCCTTAGGCAGGAATGAAATCCGGATAGGGACACGCCTACATCAGATTGCTTTTCACAATTTGTTAAATAAGTTTTGGGACTTTAGCACATTTAATTACTATAAATGCAATTAATGTTTATCCCGATGAAAATAAATTTAAATAACAAATATGCAGGTGCTTGTGCAAATTTAAATGTAACTGACACTAATAGAAAACATATGATTTTCTATTGTTGATTTACTTGAATAACGTCACTACATTGCTAGATCTGTCAAAAAAACAGAGTAGTATTTGGAAGATGACAAAGCCAATTGTGACAATTTTTTGTTGTTGTTTTTGTTTTTTCTTTGATATTTTAAATTTTGAATCTCGCTCCTAGACGAGGACAAGAAATTCTCATTGAGTTTGTGATTTAACATAACAAATATCTCTAGAAATTCTAATAACAAGTCCCCTGAAGATTTCCTTAGGCAGGAATGAAATCCGGATAGGGACACGCCTACATCAGATTGCTTTTCACAATTTGTTAAATAAGTTTTGGGACTTTAGCACATTTAATTACTATAAATTTCCCTTTTGTTTTAAATTTGATTGTGTTTTTAGTATTCTATTGATAGTGTTGCCTTTTAACGTAAAAAATATCAATTCTAAATTTGTTCAAGCAAAAAATGAACAAATACTGTGATGTCTTTGTGGTATTTTTTTGCAATGATATTACAAAGATATATTTATGTGTAGAATTTTAATACATCAATAGAAGTTAAGAACGTCAATTCAAGTTAAAAATTTCCATTCGAAATAAAAAAAATATAATTAATAATTTATCATATAGAGACAATCTGACAATTATAAGACACATCTAATAATACAATTTAAATAGAAAATCACAGATGTCGCCTGTCCATAAATAGGCAGAAACTAGTCTAGTCTGACTTAACAAAAAAAAACAGTGTTTATCATTTTTAGAGAAAAACGTTCCAAAATTTTAAATTATTTAAAAAAAATTTATTTAAAATTAAGAACAAGTCAAATAATATTCAATTGTTGTTTCAGAGTTTTAAATAATTTTGCGTAGATTTTGAGTTTTTAAAAAATTTAATTGCAAGTTATATTTTCTACACCCAGAGAAAACCAGGAATAAGTTTTATTAATTTTCGTCCAATGTAAAAATGTCATCAATATTTATGAAACATTTCCTAAACAACCAGAATTATAATGACCATTTCGTGGTCTATATGATTTTTTTACACAAAAACAATGAAATGCTTACAAATACAAAGTATCTTACATATATATAGTGAAACATTTCATAAATATGATGAAATTGATTTTGGTTTTCATGAAATTTTTCATAGATACTATGAAAAGTTACATTGGACGAAAATCTATGAAAGATTTCATGATCAAGCTTTTCCTTTGAGTGCATATTTCAAATGAAAAAAAAAATTATTTTTATTTCTAAATTTATTTATAAAATTCCGTAAAAAGGAAAATTTTGTTTTTACAAAGTTTATGAAACTTTTTTATGAAATGAGCATTTTTTATAAATTTTTATTAAACTTTATAAAAATGATAAATAATTGATGAATTTTGGTTTTACAAAGTTTATGAAACTTTTTTATGAAATGAGCATTTTTTATAAATTTTTATTAAACTTTATAAAAATGATAAATAATTGATGAAAACTGATTTATGAAACAATTTCATCAATGTTTTCCCTGAGTGTACATTTTTTAAATAAAAAAATATCTTTTATTCCAATCTTATTATTGATTATTGATTTTATGTTACACCATTAATTGATATTTAGAATTGAATAAACCCGTACAATAATAAATAAAGTTGATTTACCTGGAATAAAATAGTTCCCATAAAGATAATAAAACGTTTTTATGAAAAGATCTATGAAAACTTCATAAATATGATTAATAATTGAAGACAAACAATTTATGAAACATTTTCGCCAATATGAAGGAACTTTTTTTCCTGAGTGTAGATAAGCTTTATGTTTGTCGTTTTAGGTAAATTAGCTTTGTTAGTATATTCCGAATAAAATTTTTTTAAATATAAAAAAGCTACATTTTTTGCTAATTTTAGCACTTGGTTTTGAAAAATTAGTAAAATGTTTTGCAACAACAAAAGTTAGTAAAAAACTCAGTAATTTGTAAAATGAGAATAGCAAAATTTTTAATAAAAAACTATATTGTACTAAAAATTAGTAAAACAAAAAACGTTTACAGATTTTTCTACTGACTTTTTTCCTGAGTGGAGTATACAATCGGATCAGTATTGGCAAAGCGTCGGAGACGATCGGTTATTCGTTGGCAAGTCAGATAATTTGCGGATTAACAATCTTGAGAATATTATCCTGTTTCCCGACTGAAAATAGTTACCAACCGTTGGTTTGAGCAAACTTGCCACTTTTGGCATAACGTTTGTAATTCAAAAAACATAATTAGTTTTAAGAAATATGTATAACAAAATTTATTTAAAAACCGACAATACAGTTCGGTATTAGTTTTATGCATCATATTTAAATGTGTGGAATATAATAAAATGAAAAAATGAAATGCTACTAATTGTTTGAAATATTGCTATAAACAATATTGCCAAAGAATTTTGCGGGTAGTACTGCCAAAACACATGCTTTGCAAACAAAATAGTGGTTTCCTAGCACTTTATTAGTTGTACATTTGGTAATTTTTAACATGGTGGGTTTTTAAAAAAATACCAATGGTTTGCCAGTACTATTTTTTTGGTACTTCTGGCAATTTCTAAATGGGATGTAATTATTTAAACAAAATAATGATATTTAATGAATTCAGAACTGCATTTTATATAGAATAAAGAATTAGAGAATAGATAGATGTGCCTGTACATACCAAGGAATGCTCAGTATGTAAAAACAATATTTTTTAAGAACAAGTGATTCAATTTTCGTATAGTTAATACAACCTGTTCTATTTTCTACCTATTGGATGTACTAAAATTGAGAAAAGTTTTTGCTAATAGCAAATTAATTCTAACTTGCAGTTTATTGAAATTTTAGCGTTTACTAATTTTTACTACTAATTTCATTTTACTATAGTTAAGCAGACATGCGTTGCTAAATTTAGCAAAAATACAGCAAGGCTTAAAATAGTTAAATTTTCAGTAATATCAGCAAAATTTTCAGTAGCCCTTACAGCATTGCTTGATGTCAATGGCAATTATATTGTTTGACATTGCAAAAAACAATGCCAATGAAATGTTGTTTCAATTGGCATTGATCAATACAAATTCTTTTAACAAACAATTATAATTGACTGTTATAATTGTTTTTTACAATTGTCTACAAAATATTTATTTGATAATATAAATATAAATCCTACACTCAAAAAAGTCAGTAAGGTCAGCAACATTTTTACAATATTTCTGCAATGATCCTCCCGGCATAAATGTTGCTGACTTTATTAATTATTTTTTAGTGTATATTTGTGTACTATATTATAAATATTCGGTGTTTTATCAGCTTTATATTATAAAAATCTGATCCATGCAGTTACCAAACCAGACTGAATAGTGTATGCACTCATAATAACCCATGCGTAAAAACACAAAAAGAATGTCAAAATAACAAAAACTTTAATAAAATACACATAAATTTGTTTATTTAAAATAAATTCGTGGTATTTCTAGCATTATGAGTGTTTGTGATAAAACTTAGCGAATACATTTAAAGTTAGGACTAAAATTTAAAATGTTTACATTATTTTTTAAAACAAAACAAAAATTCAAACTCAAACAAAAATCAAACTTTGCTCTCTGGTAACTCTTCCCTAACTACGTAAGCGCCATCTATCGAATATATAAAGAATATATCATAGATATGTCATCACTTACAGCATATGGGAAAACAGTGGACATTAGAGTGAGGTAAGTTTCTAAAAATAGAACTGTTGTGTTGTTGGAGTTGTACTTCTGAGATTATGCATGCAAGAACAAAAACACCGTGTATTGAATAAAACTAGTTTTAATCACAACAAAACTCGACCTGACGATAGCTCAGAGGGTTAAAGTGCTCTGTCTAACGTGTAGTGTGTATGCATGTAGCATTAGAAATCAGTTTATCTATACCACGGTCAGTGATTGCACAGAAACTTTCATATAGACGCAATCGAACAAATAAAAACATAACAAATATTACATTATTCAAAAAATTCTAAAAACAGGGTCACTGACGAAGGTTTAATGCCAGAAACTGTGCAGTCTGATTAAGAAAAAAATTGAAAATTTGCAATATAGTTATGATTTTTAGAAAATATACTCATTCTTCTCTACCACGCCTTTCACAACACTTTTATAAACAATTATTTTTTTGTCAATTACTATTGGTTTTTTGAGCATTGGAGCCATTTCATTACCATTGGTCTAATCAATGCCAATTAAAAAAAATCCCATTGACATTGAAATGGTAATAACATTTTTTGCATTGGCATTGACAGCAAGTTATGCCAATGAAATTTCAATGTTAATGAAAAATTCACAAGTATGCTTTCAATATTTGATTTAGAATAACAATTAGTAGTCATGTTTTATATTTTCCTTGTCTAAAAAGCAACATGAAAATGCTTCTCAGATTACTTAAAACATCTGTCAATTATGACAAATAACATAATAAGAAACTCAACGAAGCTTGCAATAGGTAATGTCAAAACAAAAAAGAAGGACTTTACAATTTTATTCCTTACACATAAAACATATAACCGACATTTTATAAACTTGTAAGCATGCAATACTACACACTTATGTACATAACAAACTAAAATGCGAAAATAGTTATAAATGGTATTAAAATGGGTTTTGCAAAAAATATAACTACACCGTTTGCAAGAATGATATTAAAAATAAGTAAGTAGTGAGATCCAAATTTTCGTCATAGTCAGTTATACCTTTTTATGTGCAAGAGTGTACCGTTTTTTTTTTTTTTATTAAGTTATCTTTTTAAATGTCACGCAATTGCGTTTGCAAAATTTTAGCGTAATCGGATTCTTAGTTTGTTTACAAAGAGACTTTGAACAAAAAGTTAGGGCAAAAGAAACAATTTTTTACAAAAAAATTTTATATTTCTCACAATAAAACATTGCGTAATTGTCCAGAACTCAGAACAATCAAACAATATTGAGATATTGTATAAATTATTAATAAAGGCTACAAAATAAGTTCACAATACTGCCTTTTTTTCCGGGTCCGCTCCTAGCAATTAGGACACTAAAGATTATTTAATATTAAAGATAATTAAAAAACAGATAAGAATTAATGTGTATTTCTAAACTAAACGTTTGAAATGATTATTAATGTAGTGTGGTCAAATTGGCAATTTGAAATTGCAAACTAATATACGTTCAGGTAGACAGACTAAAGCTATACACAAAGACACACATCTTAGGTAAATCTTTATGTTTTCTTTTTCTTATTGCAAAAATATGTCATATTTTGTTATTTTTTCGTTTTATTTCTCGAATTATCTAAGTTATTTGCCTGCCTTTAAGAGATGACATCATTTAAGCAACCATTGATGTAAGTAGTTGAAAGATCATTTTGTTTATGTTATATATAAGTATTTATACTTTTGTAGATATTACATTAATTCATGTGGCCAATGCTGGAATATGAACAATTTTATCTTTGGTAACGTATTATAAATAATTTTTAAAAGAATCAGAAAAATATGTTTATGTTTTTTAACACATGAATTTAATAACGTATAATTTTTCTACAAATTTTTTGAACTTTTTTCAGTCTACTAATATTCAGCAAACATTTTGTTAACTTTTAGCAAGGGGTTTTTTAATTTTTAATCAATTAAGTGTTAGCAAAACTTTTGCTGAATCTACTAATTTTGTTGCTGAAAATCAGCGAGCTGAAAATTTTGTTAACTCTGCTGGTTTTTGCTGACTTTACTAATTTTTTTTTAGTGAAGTTTTCAAGAACTAATAGTTTTATCTGTAGTATAAATGTAGTATATTATAAATTTGTGATCATTTATATTTAAGAACAAAAACAAAATTTTTAAGATCAATGTTTAAAAAACTGAAAATTTTAATAAAATTTTTTTATTAGGCTTCCAAGCTAATGGAATATTTTGGAATTTTAGTGAAAAATGTTGGAGTTTTAAATAAAAAAAATAGAATTTTTTCGAGCTCGAGCATCTTTATTTTGTTTAGTTAAAACTGAAAGGTCCAATAAATACAACTTTTAATTTTAAATAGAATTTCCCTTAAAAAAAATTGTATATTGTGTATTAGAAGTTCCATTAGATGAAACACAGTATGAAATTCAATTTTTGTGTTCAATATGTTATAATTTTTTTTTTGTATTTTCGTAATATAACAAATTGCAGTCATGTATTGCCAACAATATAAAGAAATTTCTATAAAAAATATATATAAAATATGGCAGATATTTTAACGGAAAGAAAATAGATTTGTTATAAAAGATGTCAAACTGTAAAAAAAAATTAAATCGAGTTAAGAACTTTTTACTTTACTCAAAACTTCTATTGAATTTGAGATATATTTTTTTTTATTTTATAATCAACGACATAGCAAAACAACACTTTAAGTACAAAACTACCCAGTCTGAAAAAGACAAATGGACCGCCGCACAGTGTGGTGAAGTCATATAACGAGTGACCATAAATAGAAGAAGTTGCCGTAGAGCATTGAAATTTTGTACAAAAATATAGTTGGACAAAAGAAGTTTTTTCACAAAGTTTTGAAAAAATTGGGCAATGGCCACGCCCACCTTCCATATAACCAAAATACCAAAAACAGAATAAAATCCGCAAATTCGATTTCTGAGTCTCAAAAACTTGTAAGACTGCTTTGATTATTGGTATAAAATTATATGCCATTTTTTTTTTTTAAATCGGATGAACGATACTATATAAATCGGCTATTTAAAAAGTAAAAAATCTATTTAAAAGTAAAAAAAAAAATAAAAAGTTTTATTGATATTTTGTGATTAACTTATGTTTATGTTATTACTGAAACTATATAATGTTTTATTAATAAATTTTAGTTTGTATTACTTGATTTTCATGCTTATGTTCCTTTATTTAGGTACTTGCTTTTGTTTAAATGCCTGTAACTTCTGAATTTTTGCATGGATTTTTGAGAAAAAGGTCTTATTTTATTTATGTAGTTACACGCTATGAATAAATATTATTTATTTCCCCCAATTTTTACCAATTTTTTTTTTTTTTTCTAATTTTTTTTAATAAAATTTTTGGCGATTTTTTGTCTTAAATTTTTTTAAAAATGAAAAAAATTCAATGAAAAAAATTCAAATGGAAAGTAAAGTTAATGTTACTTTTTAATGTTTATACTTGTTTTATTATTTAAATAGATTATAAAAAATAATGTTTTGAACAATTTTTATTTATTAAATACAATAAGAAAGAAAATGTTAGAATTAGTTTACTCTATTCATCCGAATCACTTTCTTCAAGCTGGTTTATTAAATTTTCTTGATCATCCGCATAAATATTATTTTCCTCAATAATGAAATCATTTATTTCTTCACAACTCCTTTTACTTATTTTATCTTCTTTTCTATGTATAGATAACTTTGGTTTGTAATTGCTATGGCCTGAACTACCATCAAATCCCCATTTAATTTCCAAAACTACATCATTTTGGGTTTCAAAATCATTTAAATCTAATAAACTTTTGGCTGTCATATTTAGAAAATTTTGTAATTGTATTTTTACTGACGTTTCTGATATTGATATATTTTCCGGAATATATTTTTTCTTTGCTTTTTGTAGACTATAATATGATGGAAAACAGTTCTTGTGCACATCATTTACAACCGTTCGCATATTTTCATATTGTCTATACGATAGATCATTATCTATTAAGAATGCTAAAGCCTTTTCTACGGAAATAGAAGTTTCTGGAGTTGGGCTAGATACTCTTTGAACAACTCTTCGTAATTGCTCAGGGCATATAGACCTCACAAGATCATCTACCTTTCTTCTTTTGGTTCGTTCAGAACTTTCATTAAAGCCTACTCTTGGTTTTCCTTTACGACTTGTACTTGGTCCCTTAATAAATAAAAAAAACATGTTATTTATTATATTATAAAAAATAAATATTCACATAATGATATTACAATGTATATATCTTCTTCTTTTTCCACTTCTTCTTCTACTTCTTCCACTTCTTCATCAACTTCTTCAACTTCTTCCACATCAAAAAATGAATTTAGCTAGAAAAAGTTTTTGTTTTCAAACACAGATTTCTTTCTGTAGCATTTTTCCCAACTTTTTTTTATTCTAGCTAGAATTGATTTAAGTCTTACAATACTTTTTTGTTGCAATTGTGTCTTAAATTAATCTTCCAAATAATTTTTAAGTTCCGTAAGGGCTGGGGAGTGTGTTGTATGTTTGTGCCAAATATTGAAAATTTGCCTAATTTGCACTTGCCTTGACACTGAAAAAGTGAAAAAAATTGACTATTCTGCCAAGCTCTGCAAAAGAGACCCATTTTTTTTAATGTACATACTTGTATCAATATTATATTAAAGTATCAAAAATAAACTCGAATAAACTTTTTTTTTTAAACCTTCTATGAACTTGTAAGTTGTAAAAATTAAAAAATTTTCTTTCTGTTTACTTTCAGAATAACGGTACAAAACACATGATGAATTAAATGTAAAAAAAATATGTAACCATATTTTAGTAATGTCATACCTTAATATTTATAAAAAATTTAACTGCATTATCGACAATTTACGTTAAATTAACACATTTGTATATACGCTATTTTTCATGATTTTTGTGTGCATATTGCATACTTACCAAAAACTTTCAACTTTGATTGGCTATAACTTTGTCAAAAATATTTTTTTTTCAAAAATTCTTTTTGATTTTTGTAATTTGAAATCTAGTTTATCAAACTGTTTTAACAGATTTTTAAAATTCTAAAAGTCGTTTTTTTTTTATTTTTGGCCGCTGACACCACACAGTGCGCCGCTGTCAAGGCACTTAAGCAAGTGGTACAATATATGGCAACCCCAACCCCGAAATGATAAAATTATTAGACAGAAGGTCCGTCTGTTCAAATAGTGTCGGACAAGCACTGGGGAAACAAAATTTCCAGCGTTGGAAAAATGTTACTAAAAAAATTATTTAGGTGGTCTAAAAATATGTTTTCCAAAATAAAATTAAAAAAAAATTATTTTATAATTTGTTTGGTACCGCCGGGATTTGATAGCTTAAAGCGCAAGTAAATTATAAGTGCACTTAGGATTTTATGTAGGTAAAGACGATGGCAATCGTTGTCAAAAACAAATTAAAGTTCACTTGAAGAAAGGACGACTAACATTTCATTAAATTCAACTAACATATGTCATTTGTTTTTACTGTTCAAAAATTACAAACAATTGTAGTAAAAATGAACCACATATTTTTTAAATAACACAGAACAACTGTAAAAAATTAATGTAAAATCATGAAACAGTCGTTTGATGTGGTTTTTTTTTAATGAACTACAAGGTTCGTAAAAAATTAAATTTGTTTTACAAATTACTGACATTTACATTCAAAATAAAGAAACTGTATTAGAATTCAAACAACTACATATTTTTAAAGCAGAAGTTCTCTGAGTGTGCTGAGTAAATGATATAGTCAGTAAAAACTTGTTTAACAGTTGGCTGCTAAAATACCCAGTAAATAGTAAAATCCAAATAACTGGTTGCAGAACAGCTTATACTGTATTATAACAGATTCTAATTTCTGTTCTGCGACTTGTTCTATGGAGCTTGTCCTATTTGCGATAGGTTCTCTACCTCCAAACAAGAACAGGTTGCTTTAGAACCGGTTCTAGGACCAGTTATAGAACTGGTTCTTGGACAGTGACACTATTCTAGAACCGGTTCAATGTAACATGTGGTAAAATAAGTTGTTATAGAACTGGTTCAAAGGTAATTTGTTCTAAAAACTTTTGCTGGGTATGCCAGCACTGGCATAAGGTTTGATGGAAACAGCTTGCTAATGTAATGAAAACAAAAAAGGTGGTCATAAAAGAACTTCTCCAGAAACCAAAAACTCAATTTTATACAAAAAATTTTAATAAGTATAAAAAAATCACAAGCAAAATATTTGCCTGAAACCGGGCATGAACTCGGAACCATTCGATTACAAACTTATTTAAACAAAGCAACATTATGTTTATAAAATAGACACTTTTCCAGTGGTTAGATTTTTTCTAACTGAATAGCACTGAGAAAACAATTCTTTGCCAATGATTTTTTTCTTTAGACCACTGAAATTATTGAAAACCAAATACTGGCAAAACGATTTTTAGAAACGCTGGTAAAGCGTCTTAAACAAGTATTCTGCCAGAAGTTTATTTTCAATACCTCTGTTAGCCAGTGGTATACACTCTAAAAAATTATTGTAAATTTACTACTATAAAACGAGTAAAGTTTCATGTATTATTACGCAAATTCGGTAAATTTATACATCAAAATGCGTAAAACTATTTTGCGCACACTTTCATATACAATAATACACGCTTACAGTATTTTTACCCACTATGTGTTT
The DNA here is from genome assembly GCA_021234595.1 of Delia radicum. Lineage (NCBI taxonomy): Eukaryota > Metazoa > Arthropoda > Insecta > Diptera > Anthomyiidae > Delia > Delia radicum. The sequence continues at coordinate 52,883,458 of CM037854.1, forward strand.
ACAATTAAACACGTTATGTCTAAAATTAGTATTCATTTGTTTAATAAAATTGTTACTCACAAAGTTTGTAAATATACTAACTAGTAGTAGTAATAAATACTCAACATTTTTTAATTGAAAAAAATTCAAGCAAATTCAAAAAACTTAATAAAACTAAAAATTATTAATTATTGTGTGTTTTTTTTGTGTTACTAAATAAATTAAAATGTATAAATGTAATATTTGTGATTGTGTTTTAACAAACTTGGTAATGTACCAAAACATTTATACATCCATAAAAAAATAGAAACGGAATTTTCAAATGTTTGCAGCCTAATTGTGGCAAAATATTTTCAAAATATAATATATTCTTTTAATTTATAACATTGCATTGTATAAAAACGGAACCTTTTATATATTAATTGTAGAGTTTTTTTATATAACGCATTATTAAAAAAAAAAAAATTTGTTTTGGGCTGTTTTTTGTCTTACCACAGCAATGGTTAATACACGTTTTTTGGGGATTTTTACGCATATAAATATGTAGTTTTACGCTTATAAGCATGTATTTTTACGCATTTTATACGTATAATTGCACGTAAATCATGTTTTTTTACACGAAAATTTGGTAAAATTACTCATTTATTTATAAATTTTATCAAAATTTTACGCACTTCCATTGTAAATTTACCAACTTTGTGTTCACCAACTTACTCTCAATGTGCGTATTTTTTTCATTTACACACATAGAGTAAATTTACTCAACTTATAGTAGGAGTATAGTTTCCTACTATAAGTTGGGTAAAATTCAACAGAAATTAATTATAGTGTACCAGTGCTTGAGTTTTTGTACCACTGGCAGTTTCTGACAGGGTACTTTAACAAGTATTGTTCATTCTACTAGTTAATCAAAAACTTTTTCTAACAAACTCTCAATGAATAAAACTTTTTCATTTCAACTTACAATTACTTTACTATTTTATATTTTATTGTTTAACAATTTATTTTCATCAAAAACAAGTTCAACTCAATTGTTTTTAGATTATGCACTTGCGATGACGACGATGATGTCGAAGTGAAGTGAAGTGGTTGAGTTTGACCAACTTAAGTATTGGAAAGTAGTTGACAAGTAAATTTAAATTGTTTTTAAAGAAAAATAGAAAAAAAATATATATAAACAAAAATTGAAAATAAATAACTTTCAACTAAATGGTTGATAGTTTAAATAAAGAAAAAAAAAAACACAGAAAATATTTCCCTTTTTAATATATATTTTTCTGTTGTTGTGGGATTTTTTACAACTTAAGGCTTCATTACTCAATCGGATACGTTTCGTAAACGAACTGTAACTATGCAATGTGTAAAATTAGTACTTACATAGAATATGTTGTCTCTGTTTTACATACTAAACAAATTGTGACGAATTTTCGGAAAGTATATTCGGTTCAAACTAGAATTCACTTTCCGCAAATCCGTCACCATTTTGTTAGTATGTAAAACAGAGACAATATATCAAGGACTTATATTCAGTATCCGCTATCTTAAAAAAAAAAACAGAAATTTTAAAAATAGTTTATTTCGCGTATTAAAAGTGTTTTTTGAAAATTCTATGTTCCACAATATTTATTAAAGCCACTACTGAATCTCACGTATAATTTATTTTTAAAATGTTGCATTATTGGCAATTTTGTGGAATATAGAGGATTTTGCATTTGAAAAAAATCGATGTGTAAAAAATGTTTTATTAGATAGAGGGTTTTGTAAAGTAATAAGAAAAATAGTATAATCAATTAAATTATGATTCCGTCAATTTTTGTAAATTTTTATTGAAGTTAACAGCTATAACACAACATAAGGTGTAAAAATAATAACAAATTGTATTTAAAAACGAAGTAACTTAAAAATTACACTGTACAACAATTTTTTTGCGGGTGAATAATTCCTATGCCAGATGAATGTATTATGTTAGTATAGTAAAACCCCCAAAGCGTTTGGTCCTGTGTGGGTACAGTCAAATTTGATGGCTGTTTAAAGTTTTCATTTTTTTCGCCAACACTGTATTGAATAAGACTCAAAAACTAGTGCAGTAGTTCTTTTGTTCTAAATGCTGGGTTCAGATGTCCCCAACAGAATTTTAAGAGGTCTCTTTTGTTTAATATTTTAACCTTATATCTGCAGTTTTCATTTCTCATTTTAGCTCTTTTTTCAAGATATACCAAAAAAGCATCCTAAAACGAGCGATTCTGCGGCAAATTTTACTAGGAGTTTTCGAAGACGAAAACGTCATCCGGTCATGGTAATCAGTGAAAAAATGAATCGTGATTAAAAACAATCGTAATTTGTCTCGAAAACTATATAAAATAAGTCTGTAAATTAAAAAGGTTAAAAAGCGGAACATTATAAACCTTGAAATTCCTTCGTTTCAACTTTTGCCAATTAAAAAAATAATACCAGGAAAAATACGCGATAAGGGTGTTAAAATGTTTAATTAAAAAATTCATTAATATATCACATTAGGTTTAAAATCATAAATTAAGAAAAAGATTTTGACTTAAAGGTCTATTTAAATCCAAAAGATCATGGACTTATGTCTATTAATAAATATTTTATTAAAAAGTGAAAATTTACATTTAAAAAAACTGAAACTTCTACCTTCCTACACGCAGAGAAAAAATATGGTTGCAATATAATTGCGGCCACAAAACTATGTTTCCTACAGCCATAAATGGTTGTTTCAATAAACTTATTGCTATATCAATCATATTTTACCAAAATATGTTTGCTTTCATCATGTTCTAGTAAAAATCTCTCTTTTTCAGTTATCATATTATTGTCTTGTCTACAATCATAATATATTATTTATTATCATATTACTGTCTCTAACAACAGCTGTATTATATTTCTGCCAACTATAAGATGATCAGCCTGTTTTTATATGCGTCTTTGCTCTTGTCATTCTTGTTTGATATTTCGTGAAAAGAAGCTGTATGAAACAGTCAGCCCCAACAAATTAAATAATATTAAGCAAAAAGGTAATAAAAAAAATTACAAACAACTTAGTGCTGTTAAATAATTGTAATGGAGATTAGTTTTGTGGAAGAACGAATACATTTGTAGTCTCAACCCGGTATTCCCCAGATGTTCAAGCAAAAATTTAATTGTCACGCACCCCTTAAATAAAGTTATTGTTTATTATATGGACACAAAGTGTTTCAAATTAAGTATAAAGTGATAAAAAATGGATTTATTTCAAATTGGCCGTAAAAAAAAATACGCAAAAAAATATTGTTAAAGAAAACAAAATATAAACAGATATAAAAACACAATTTAAACAAAATACACGTGCTTTTAAGTATGTATTAAGAAATAATAATAATATGTTTGCAATAATCATAATATGGTATTAAATGATGACGAAATTCTTGTTCATGTTCATAATATGATAACTAAGACTATACTATGGTTATAATGAGAATATTATGTTTGCTGCAAGCATGATTTGGTCATTATAAATATATTGTGGAATTGTATTCTTAACAATATTTTCATGTGTGCTTTATGCTGTAATCACTTGTAAAGCTGTATAGCTATCAGAATATTTCACAAAGCTTATACTTACTTAAAGTATTTTCAACCTAAATTTATTTAAATGTGTGAATTATTAAATAAATATACTATTAAAAAAACATGGATAACTTTTAATCCAGTTTCAACAGAATACTTGGAAAATACTGTAAGGCTCATATTATTATAATTCATAATAATTTACAATACCATAATATGATTACATTGGGATCTATTTGGAACCATAATATGGTAATCTAATTTTTATATTGTGATACAGAAAACCATGTTACTATGGTTGTCACAACCATAGTAACATGGTTGTCGCAATTATATATCCAAAAATCTATGATGCTCTCCGAATATGGTTCCCTTAACCATCTTTTTCCTTTGCTTGTAACTGGGACTCTTTTTAATAATGTTTTAATCTACAGATAATTTCCTTTCCAACTATACCAAACACTTATATGACATGTTTATAACTCCTTAACAGAAAATCTTTAAATGTTACTTCTTATACATATCTATATGTTGGAGCATCTACAACCGCTTCTGCTATCTAATTGTAGGCCTCGATAAAGGTTTAAAGTTGATATTTGTCTTAAATATGTGGTAAATTTAGAAGCAGTATAATAAATCAACATTTTTTTTAACAAAAGTCCTTTTTTATATAAAACGACCTTTCAGCATAGTATGCACACATTACATGTTTAGAAAGAAAATATTAATCTGGAGCTAGAAGACTGCTGGTGCTTTTTCGGGGAAAAATCGCAAAAAAAATTGTTTTTTTAATTTCTAACTTAAGCGTATGTAGTTTTTGAGCGGAACAAGATATTGCATTAATTTTTTTTATTCAATCATGAAATTATTTAGTTAAATAACCAATATTTTGGCCCCGATTTCGTCCCGCTCTTTGCAAAAATCTGGACCACAGTCGGACCAAATTTGGAGTTTCACATTTTCAAAATTGAATATCTCGGGAACTATTAAAGATAACGCACACATGTAAGCATGTTTCTTGTAAGTTTTTTGAAGATCGAATTAGAAACAAAAAAATGGGGAGCACTCAAAATTGTATATGCCAAAAGTTCCCACCAGAACAGAGGTCATATTGCCACCACCTGGGTGTTTGAAAGGTTTAAAATCAAAACTTAAGCCCGTTATTACGTCGCTTATGCCAGCTCTAAATTTCATTGTAATTGGACCACTAAGAAAAAAATTTCCGATTTATTACCAAAAATTTGGTGATATTTCCCACTGTGCAGCATAGCCAAAAAGGATGATTTTTGAGTTCATTTTCTTGTATAATATATAAATATCTATAAAAATTAAGTATACCAAACTATAGCCAGAGAAGTTAATATTTGTAAAAGTAAGTTTAACAAAAACTTTCACTACACTGAATGTTTACCAAATACAAATGTGTAAGTGAACATTTTTAAAATATGTATATGGTAGACATTCACTGTAGTGAACCATTTTGTTAAAATAACTTTCGCAAATATTAACTTTTTTAGGAGAGTTTTGGTGCACGTAATTTATTAAGCTATTTACATATTACACTAAAAGATGAACTCATAAGTCATTCAAACACCCCACTGTGTAGAGGTATTTGAAAAAAATATTGGTAGTACATATAGAAACTCTTAACTACTGATCCGATCGGTACGAATCAAATTGGAAATTGTGAAAGAGGTGTTAATCTTTGGTAATATTGTGATTGGGTCACCCTGTTTGAGTACACAGTGTACTTACAGGTTGTCAAAGTTGACTACCTCCTTTATCAAAACTATCTAGAAGGTCACAAATAACACCAAGATATCTTCTGGGAGATGTAAAAATATACTGCTGGAAAACCACCCAGATGACAAAAATATGTTTTTATACATTTTCGCCAATATATCTCCAACCTTAAAAAAAAAGAACATATCGCACACCTAGTTCAAAAGTGACTCAACTCAAAATTTTAATTTTTATGGTTTTTATGCTTAAACTATGCACAATACACTTGCTTATCTATAAAAAAAAAATATCAGTGTATTTTGTTATTGTTAACTGTTGCTAAAAACCAGTTATGTCTTAATTTATGTTTCAATTAGTATATTTTTTTTCGATTTCTGGAAAATTAAAAGTTTGAGTGGAGTCACTTTTGAACTAGGTGTGCGATATGTACAAACCATGCGGAAAATGGACCAGTCACTGGTATGGTCCCGTGACTAGAACTTTGTGTGTATGAACCAGTCCTAGTGTCGGTTCAGTTATATGAAAGTGACCGCTACTTTTAGCATGGGCTTGTCATAGGAGGTGATAATTACTACCTGCGGAGCACTGTGGAACGCGGCGAATAACTCGACCAATGCAAATTATCACCGTACCGACTGAAATGAATATGCTACGGGACAAGATAGAAGTAGGTAGTGTCAAAGTATAACCATTTTAGGATTTATGTGATATGCAACAGAACCAGTGGGAATAAAATTATCACGTGACTGGTTTAGGTGTACGTGTCGTAGAACTGGAGAAAAATTGTTGAAGGAAAACTGGTCACATATTAAGCGCAATGTGTTCTGTTATAGGGGTAGTTTGAGTGGAATAGTTTTGTAAAGTACCACTGCACTGGTTTAAGGGGTACATGTTGCCGGGCATGCGAAAAGTAATTAGCAAGTACCCTGCCACTTTTTATTCGGCGTGTGTCATATTGTGTACGGGTTGCTAAATAGCCCGTCCGGAACCAGTCACTGCACTTATTCAAAATCGCGAGTCATACCACCTGTTCAAAAAACCTTCAAAAAGGCACAACAAAAATCAATTTTAAAATTAGTTTATTTTGTCTATACCCATTAAAAAACTATTACAACATTAAATTCATTACAACAATTTAAATTTGGAAATGTTCAAAATATAGATTTTTTGCAAGTTTTTACTTTATTTGCTAACATTTTCTACTAATTTTCATTTTCCAAGACTTCTTAAAAGCACTTCATGAACATTTTAATTTTGCATTCTGCATTATAATTCTAGTTCTAGTTCACAATAATATCTTTATCAAAAGAAGGAGCTGCAGAAATTCAGCACAAATTTAATGTATAACTTATAAAGCAGAGTATATACTCAGTTTAAATTTTGTTCCTAAAGAAAGAAAAATCGTTCCCAAAAATCTTGTAAAATATCTAACCCAGATATTTCGAAACCAATATGCAGAGAATTTAAAATTTTAATTTATATTCTGTCTTTCAAGTTTTTGAATAAGTTTGGTAGCGATATGGTATGTGTAAAATCGCCAGTCGGCATTTCGAAACTTAACTTGCCAAACGAGTTTTAAGATCGCGACGTTTGCCGATAAACCTGACAAACCTGGTCACTGTCTTAACAGTTCCGTATTCAGTTTTTTTAAACCAGTGGAGTGCTACGTCTTAATTTCAACTGTCACGTTGTCGGTATATAACAAATTCCTTCAGTGTTGTGTCCAATTTGTAGCAGTCAAGGAACGGCATCATTTGGTACTAGTTGCCATATTTTCATCCACTTCTAACGGTTTTAAGCCAGTTCAATGACCAGTAGCTACTTCAACTGCAACGACCCTAGTTGCTTCAGTACACTTTGATGTTATGTTACTTTTTCTCAAGTTACGTGATGTATCTAATACCAACTAGTGAATATTTTGTCACCATAATTATAGTCACGTGATTGGAAATTTCACCCAAATTAACACTTTTTGGAACACCACAATTTTGGATTTACAAGTTTCGTGACGAACTCCCCAATCATTTATCACAGAATTGAAATGTGTATTATTTAAATGTGATTTCTGGATATTATCGGTGTTGCAACTAAAATGCTGTTTCTTTAATAGAATGTCGTTGTGAAACCCAATATTCAGTTATACCAACAAATTTCAGTCGTAGGAACCGAATTTCAGTGGACAAATGTTTAAATTTTTCTCTGTGCGTTCAAAAAATTTGGACAAAGGTCCACATATCTATGCATATAGTACTTTATAATTAAACTTCAATTCAATCGTTATATATTACACTCATAATAATCCATGCATAAAAATACGAAAATATTGTCAAAACTACAGAAACTTTCGTAAAATGTTAAAATTTTTGTTTATTTTACGAAAAATTTGGTTATTTTACGCATGTATTCTTATCAGTGTATAAATTTAAACACAATGTGGTTAAGTTTTCATGGTTTCAGTATATTTTTTAAGGACAAACAATATTACATTATTACTTGTATGAGTATGTACAATAGGGTTATAACTTTTTGCATTTTTTTTTGCAAATATCAAAAATTACATGACATAGTCGTGTAGACTTGAATAATATCAATAACCATGATCTTATTTTTTATCGCGGTCGTTAAAATAGTTTCCTCGCGAAACGCAGTGAAAATTTTTTTTACATGTAACATTTTACATAAAATTATATAGTTTTTGTTATGTGCTTATACTATCATTAATGAAAACATTTTCCTGCCATTCCAATACATAAATGCATTCACATTGTATTGTACTATTTAAAATACATTTTTTATATAAAAAAGGCTTTTAGAAATTGGTTTCAATGCGAAAGGTTTTTGTTCCGAATTAACTTTCAAAAACACGATATTAGTTATAAGTACAATATTGTCCATAACTTGGTGGCCTGTAATTTGTTCTCAACAAAGAAGTTATAACCCTAATGTACGTTTGTCTATATAAATTTGTAAAAAAGCAAGTATACACCAAATGCGACCACTTTATTATTGGCAATATAAAATTGTAACATTTGTATAGAGTTTCTATGTGGTTTGAATTTTATTATATCCCAGGAAAAAATTACACATTCCAAAAAGAAGGTGATGCCCACACTTGCTTACATATCTCATTGCAAAATTAAGTAACTGCAATACCAAACTCATTGCCACGATAGAGTCAAAAAAGCAAGTAGTATTGTAATCAATTCTTTTAATTTAAACCAGAAAGCATGAACTCAATAACAAAGTAATTATTTACTTAAAAGAAAATAACAATGTTATTAACTTATATGTATAAGTTTTTGTACTCAAGAAGTAATCATATACTTTTTCTTAATAAAAGGACGTTATTGGAAGTAGTTCCTAATTTTGAAAAAAAGAAGTTATTCAATTTTAAAGAATTTATCTCATATATTTTTTCAAACAAATTTTTATTTGCATAAAAATAATACTAAAAACAGAAATTGCATGTTGCCTAAATTTTGTTAAACTGTGGTTAGGTATAAATTAGGGAAGCGCTCGTGAGCAGAAAACTGTGAGTGGAAGTTGAAATTACTGACGTTATCGTGAGTGAGTGTAAAAAAAATTTCGAGAGTGATTGTGCGTGAGTCATATTTTTGTTTTTCAATTTTGAATTGTTCTTTTTTTTTTGAAAAATTTATATTTTCGTGGTTTATAGCTCCAAAACTATGACAAACCCATGTTATCATAACAATTCGATGTTTCAATTTTAAGGATTTTATTTCCGCATGAGTTTAGATCTTTAAATTTAAGTGACCTAGGAGAATCACGTGTGAGTAAAAGTTGAATTAACTTATGGAACTACTTCTTTTTTTTTTAATGTAAGTACTTCTTATTTTTTCTAGGGAACTATTTATTTATTTTTTTTGTGTAAGTACTTCGTAGTTTTACAATGGAACTATTTCTTTATTAAAAAATGTATGTAGTTCTGAAAAATATAAAGTAAATGGTTCTTCGGTAAAAAAAATAATCAATTCTAAAGAATCAATTATTTTAGTCTCACGCCCTGTTAAAAGAATCGAGTAGGTAATCTAGTAAGGAATGCGTTCTGCCCAAAATGCTTGATTGCAAACCCGCTTACCTTTTTGGAAATTTTTTGCTGGGATTGTCCACAACCATTTATGTATTTGTCGTTATTTAACTGCCAACGATTATTTTTCTGCCATTGTTAAAGAAAAATCTATATGTTTACCTGATGTTCTACATTTATTAAAATGCATTAGTGTTTGTGTAGTAGCTACACTCAAGTAGAAAAATTAGTAAAACATTTCATATTCCAACTTACAGTTTACATTTTTTACATTTTTAGTACACATATTTCATATTCTCTGTTTACAATTTTTTCTATTTCTCGTTGCTGATTTTAGCAAAATATTTGTTTTTGTAATAGCTGGGAGAATAGTTTTTTTTTGTGAATTTTAACATATTTACAATCTAAAATATAATGAAAATATCAAGAATAATAAATTTTAGTTTATTGTTTACTAACATTTTCCACTACGTCCACTTTACTCATAATTACAGACACGTTTTGCTAAAATTAGCGAAACTGTTTTACAGACTTTTTTATTCGAGTGTACTATTGAATAAAACGGACAATATGTGCACTCAAAAAAAAAGTTTATAAAGTCAGTAAAAATTTAGCTAACAACAACATTAGTAGATTCAGTTTTTTCTAACACTTAGTTGATTAAAAATTAAAAAATCCTTTTTAAAAGTTAACAAAACTTTTGCTGAAAAAAATTAAAAAAAATTGTAGAACATGTTTTACTTTATACTTTCTACTTTTTTGTGATTCTTTTAAAAATAATTTACAATAAGTTACAAAATATAAAAATGTTCATACTCGCACATTGACAAGATGAATTAATGTAATATATGAAAATATATAGAAATAATAATATTTAACATAAGCAAAGTATCTTTCAACTACGTTTTTTTGTTTTTTTTTTTTAAAGAGAAGCAACACTCAGGAAATTCTTCCTATTAATTAATGTGTTGCTTTCTTTGGAAAGGGGATAGTGGAGAGATGAAAGGTGGTGGAAAATGAAGAGCTTCAAACATGGCAACACTGTAATTGCGCGAGATGATAAGTCTTAGAACAGTTGTTGCTCGCCACCTGATGTAGAATTGGCGAATTTATTGAAGCTTTTTGTTTCATAGCCCTGATTCATTATTTTACTTCGGTGGAATTAACTGCTATGGGAACATCAATGTTTTTCGCTTTAGTCTGTCTACCTGAAAGTATATTTGTTTGCAATTTCAAATTGACAATTCGTCGTTTTAGTCCACGATTTTGTTTTATGTATGAAAAACAGATAGAAAAATCTTTGAAAAATAGCGATAAGTTCGCCAACTCTCCATCAGGTGGCGAGCAACAACTGTTCTAAGACGTATCATCCCGCACAATTGCAGTGTTACCATGTTCTAAGCCCTTAATATTTCCCCACCTTTCATTTCTCCACTATCCCCTTTCGAAAGAAGGCAACACAATAATAAATAGCAAGCATTTCCTGAGTGTTGATTCTCTTAAAAAAAAAAATAAAATAAAAATCGACTTCATTATGCGTATGTTTTTCAATCTGGTGGTCGTCTAAACTATTAGTGTTCTTATCAGCTCAAATTTTTAGCGAAATAATTTAGTAAAGCATTATTAAAATATTAGCAAAACATTAGTTCAAAACAGTTACGTGCTGAATAAGTATAACTAAAATTTTAGCTGAAAACATAATTTTAGCAAACAATTTACTGAAAAATAGTGTACTTGATTTTCAAGACGTTTTACTACCTTTTCTACTAACTTATTTTTTTCAGTGTACTAAAATGCATTCAATGGTTATGGTAGCACATTGTAATGTACTAAGAAAAAAAATGAGTTTTAAATAAAACTTTAAATAGTAGTTATTACGAATGATAAATCTTTGAAATAAATCTAAAATGATTTTAAACGTAGTGTTTAATTTTATAAAATTTTGTGAAACTAATGCAAAAATTAAAGCAGTCACTAAAATTTGCAAACGGTTTTCTTATAGTTCATAATTGTCTTATAAAAATGCAAATTTGTAAAGAAAAGAAACCAACACCAAATCGATTACTTTTAATTTAAAATCAGCAACTAATTTAGAAAAACCCGAACAAATGACCTCTTATTTGTACGGTAGTTTGGGATGATATGCTTAACTCTTTAAAAGACCACACCAACGAGTCGTTCAAAAGGCACATCTTACATAGTGAGTAGTGGACTAACGTTTTTGCGAACTATCTTATCAACTAACCCATTTTTTGAATGCATTTTTCCAAAAGAGACATTTTGGGGTAAAGTGAGATGTTTGGGGAAGAAGTGGTAATATAAAAAATATCAGAACTACAAAATAATTAATTTTTACGTGATTTATATTTATTTACAGGCAGGGACCGTAACGGTTATAAGTGATATCAAAAAAGTTCCTTTATAACAGTTATTTTGTGTCTTAAAAAGAAAAAAAAACATCCAAAACAGTTATTTTTCAACGTAAAAATAAAAGATCGGATGAAACTCTTAAGAAGAGAGTTTTATTTCGCCTTCATTAAATAAAACTCTTTTGAGGAGTTTTATTTTTTCCATCTAAAATAAAACTCATTTGAGGAGTTTTATTTTAAAAACTTATTTGAGGAGTTTTATTTTAAAACTCATTTGAGGAGTTTTATTTTTCCGTCAGAGAATAAAACTCATTTTATGTAAATTGACACTCAAAGCTTGCCGTTTGCCAGATCATTACAATTTGTAAGGCAGTGTAATCTAATCACTTGCATTGCAATTGAAAAAAGCGTCATTGAAATGAAAACATGTGGGTTTTTAATTTGTTATTGTTTGATTCCTATTATCAAATGGTTGTTATTTTATTTCTTATATATGTGTGGAACAAGAAAGCGAAGGAAGTGATAATGAGGATGAAAAAAAGCTTTCTATGAAATCGACAATTTTTCTCCAAGCCCCTTTTCGATTGATAAACATCTTTTTGAGTTCTTGGAGGCTAAAAGAATACACTTTCCGTACTTGTTTACATTGGCAAAAACTATACAGTGTGTACCTGCAACCCAGGTAAGCGTGGAAGGAGCATTCTCTGCTCTTAAATTGGTATTGAGCGACCTGCATTCAAATCTTTCAGCAGAAAATTTAGAAAAAGTTATGTACGTTAAATTAAATAAATAAATTACTACACACATTATAGCAAATAAAGTCAAATAAATAGTAAAGAAGAAAATAAACAACATGAGTTTTATTTTAGACGGAAAAATAAAACTGCTTAAATGTGTTTCAAGATAAAACTCCTCAAATGAGCTTTATTTTCTGACGGGAAAAATAAAACTCCTCAAAAAGTTTTATTTCAGACGGAAAAAATAAAACTCCTCAAAAGGTTTTTATTTAATGAAGGCGAAATAAAACTCTCTTCTTAAGAGTTTCATCCGATCTTTTATTTTTTTCTTTGAAAAATAATTCTTAACAGTGGAGTTGAGAACGTTTCCTAGATTCTGAAAGAGCACTTCAATACGAATCGTTTGGTATATACAAGTATACGTCTCCGTTGACTTTATCATAGAGAGTTTTTGAGTTAAAGTTTTCGGAATAACTGTTATTATCGGTCTCTGTTTACAGGTAAATACACAATATTGAGATAAAAAGATGTAGAACGAGGAAAATAAAAAAAGAAAAATCAAGCTAATAATAACATAAAAAATATATATCTATGTTCGAATATTCTAATGTGACAATTGACACAGGTAAAAATCTGGCTATTATGTTTGCACAATTCAAGTGAATAGTCTTGCATATGTTGCAGTTTACGGAATATTTATAATATCATTTTATGGCCATTTCGTCTAATCAAGTTATTCAGAAATCTTTATCTAATTATTTATTTATTTAGCGTATGGATAATAATAATAATAATGCATACAACTGTTAAATATAGAACTACTTCGTCATGTGTGATTCCATTGGTAATCTTAAAATTATCGTTATGTAGTTTTCGGCAAGCAATAGAGGAGGATTTTTTGACTGCAGTCTCGATCAATATTGAATGAAGAGGTCAGAGCTAAAAGGAATGTTGGGGGTTGTGCTTATTTTGTTGAACTCTCGGATAAGCGCTCGCCTTCTTTGAGGTCGGGCGGATGAGGTAGCCATTGAAGTGTGGTTTTTAATATACCGGATATGATTCTCACAGTGGTATCAAAGTTTCTCACATTAGGACTGTTTAACCACATTGATGAGCCATATTCGGCGGTTCCCATTTACATCCCAGCTTGTCTTAATCTTCTACACAGACTTAACCAGGTGAGCATTAAACGATAGCCTCATATCCAGAGTGATGCCTAGATATTTTGAAGAAAATTTGTTATGTACAAAATTAAATTTTAAAAAGAAGTTTCCTTACGGTAATCGGGTTTTTTTTGTAAATAAAAATCCATTTATATCATGTTTCTGATCAAAATTTCGTTTGCTTTATTCAAACTTCTTTAGGAGAGTAAAGTTAAAATAGCTGGCAACTAATTAATTTCTGTTGAAATTTACTCAACTTATAGTAGGGAACTGAACACCTACTATAAATTGGGTATAATTATTATATGTGTGTTAATGAAAAATATACTCATAGTGTGTGAAAGTTTGTACACACATAATATGTAAATTTACTTTGCATGTTCGTAAAAATCAAATAAAATTATTTGTAATTTAACTATAACCATGAGTTAAAATGAGTGTTTGAATAGTGAATATACTCATTAAATGCCTAAAAATTAATTTTTGTATGCGTTTAAGTCCTAAAATATGCAACAATAAAATAAAAGCAGAAAAATATTTAATTTGCAAAACATTTCTTAGTTTCTTTTTAATATGTTTTATATTAAAATCATATTGTGTAGAATAAATCTAAAAATGTTGACATACTTTTCAAATGGCAGTGAATATATTTAATTAGTTTGTAGAATTGTAATATTTATATAGTTAACATAAATATCATGCAACTTTTTGTAAAATTTTGACAAACAAACTTCTCTAATTTGTCTTTATTTGAAAAGCAATTTTCATCAAAATTTTTATTTTTACAATTGCCCATATCTGAAATATTTACAGAGATAAAGCAAAAAAAATTATTTATTTACATATTGACTTGAGCATGTTTGCCAAGGTTTTCGTAAATATAATGAAGCTTTTCTTTTAGTATAATATGAATAAAGTTTAAATGTGTCAAAATGTGTTACCAAATCTAAGTACTACAAGCAGGATTGCCCGATAGTTTTTTACGTTATCTTCATAAAAATTAAAAATTTCCCCAAAAAATCACCAATTAGAAAAAAGTTAAACGAAGTAGTAGTAAAAATTCTTTATTTTATTTTCCCATATTTACCAGGCTTGGCTTGTTGGACTATTTTAATTGATATCAATTAAAAAAAAATATCCCCAAAAGGCCTCAAATGTAACAATGTAAATTTTAATTTAAATCAGATCTCAATTTCTTTCTTTCCTTGGGCAGGAATGAAATCCGGATAGGGACACGCCTACATCAGATTGCTTTTCACAATTTGTTAAATAAGTTTTGGGACTTTAGCACATTTAATTACTATAAATGCAATTAATGTTTATCCCGATGAAAATAAATTTAAAAGACCAATTTTATTTTACAGGTTAAGTAAGCGCTAAATTATTGAAAATGTCACTGCAAACTAGTTCTGAAAAACAGGCAAATTCTAAACCTTTTAAACTTTTTCGGGAAACCCTATGACTTTTATTATTTCTGCATAAACTCCGTTCAATTAAAGAACTTACAACTTCAGACATTTTTGTTGAAAACAAATCAGATTCATACTTCTTCTTAAAATCTTCAAGTTATACTTATTTTTCCATAAAATTACAAAAAAAAATTTTTATTGATTCAAATATAATTGATAGGTAAAATGCAAGCAATTTTTTTAAATTCTGGTTGTTCTTATTTTAGGAGTCCTTAACGGAGACTTCATATATTAAAGAAGTTAATTTAAAAAAGTGCCATACAAATGTCTCAGAAAAGTAAATATTTAGACTATAAAATTTTGATAACAAAAGGAAAGAGTATTAAAAAAGTTGTTCAGCAAATAGGTTTTGGTTCTTTTAATTTTTGAGTTAAGTAAATAGATGGTTTTTTTTGAATTAACCTCTCTCTTACTTAAACTCGATCTATTAGAAATATACTTTTATCTATTTTTTTTTTTTATTTAATCTTAAAGTTATTTACAAGTTTGTTATAATTTTTATTAAAAATAAAAATTATGTTTTTTCGACCTTTAATTGTGCAATGAAAATGAAAATTATTCAAGTTCGAGGCCATATACTCTATATTTCTTCATTAGGATATTGTCCTAACAAATAATCTATAGAGTTTTTGTTTTCAAATTTATTATTTGACCCTTTCAGGAATGTGTTGATAGATCTATTTCGGGAATTTTCTAGGTTCCCATCATCAGAACACGTTTTGAAAGCGGTAACAATCCCATGCCAAACCTCAAGCATTCATATGAACTAGTTTACTCACTACATGAGAACTAATATACTTATGAGTTTGAAATTAAAGATTATAACCATTGATCAAAAAATAAATTGAAAACTTGTTTGATGTGCAAGATCCACCTCTGGTGGATATTCAATACACGTTTTTTTTTTGTTTCTCTCTCCTTTTTTATATTTTGTTAAGTTAGTTAACAAAACAGGGAAAGTAGTTAACAAAACGGTACTTTGCCTTTTTTCACAAGTTTGTTATAAACATAATTTTTATTTTTAATAAAAATTATAAACATAATTTTTATTTTTAATAAAAATTATAAACATAATTTTTATTTTTAATAAAAATTATAACAAACTTGTGAAAAAAGGCAAAGTACCGCCTAGTTTACTTTCCCTGTTTTGTTAACTAACTTAACAAAATATAAAAAAGGAGAGAGAAACAAAAAAAAAACGTGTATTGAATATCCACCAGAGGTGGATCTTGCACATCAAACAAGTTTTCAATTTATTTTTTGATCAATGGTTATAATCTTTAATTTCAAACTCATATGTATATTAGTTCTCATGTAGTGAGTAAACTAGTTCATATGAATGCTTGAGGTTTGACATGGGATTGTTACCGCTTTCAAAACGTGTTCTGATGATGGGAACCTAGAAAATTCCCGAAATAGATCTATCAACACATTCCTGAAAGGGTCAAATAATAAATTTGAAAACAAAAACTCTATAGATTATTTGTTAGGACAATATCCTAATGAAGAAATATAGAGTATATGGCCTCGAACTTGAATAATTTTCATTTTCATTAAAGTTATTTATCTAAACATCTGCTTCTTTCAAGAAACTTTCTAGAGAGTTTCCTATAAAATGTCTTAAGAAAATTTTAATTTTTTCATATAAATGCCGTAATAAAGTTGCTTGAAAAAAGCAGGTGTTATATAGGCTTTCATTTGATTTTATTGTAAATACGTATTTAATTAAAATCTTTAATATCCCCCCAAAAAAAAAAAATCCTGCCCAAGACGAACAAAAAATAACCAAATTTGGGGTCAAAACCTCAAGTCAGACAAGCCTAACTACAAGAACCATTCCAAACAATGCAACTTTGGTGTTATTGAGAAAGAAAAGATTTTTGCCAGGCTTAAATTTAAATAGAGAAAATACAACAACTTGGAAATAATTTTACTTTTTTGATTTCAGATCATGCGCGGCTAAAGCAATTAAAGGGAAATTTCATAAGCCTCAGTGCGCAAAAAACAACAACCACATGCAATTTTACAGCATGACGTACGAAATTTTGCAGTACATTAATTGCTGGTGCAGCGAATGCTTCAGATTCATTGTGTTTCTTTGTGGAGTAGTGTAATTTTCTGCTGAGGCGCCATTTTTAATTAATCTTATCTTTACTACCGTTTCATTTTTTAACTACTTATTCATTATTTTTTATAGTTTTATTAGTTCTTTGTTTTTATATACATCGAGATTATTTGTATGTTATTGTTAATTTATAACGAGCTTTCACCCTCCGTATATTTACAAATATAAAGAAAATCAAACCTATTAGCTAGGTTGATACTAGTATTTCGAGATCTCATCAGAACCGGAAGTTTTAGAAGAGCTAGAACCTCCAGAAGCTCTAGAGACTGCTTTTACTACATGTCTTTTTTGTTTAATGTTTGAGTTTTTGAGTTTAGGGGTGCACGAAATTCGTTCTGGGACCGCATGCGGCCCATGTCTGCTGTATAATTAACAGTTCGGCCAAAAAACTATATTTTGTCGGTTTTTTGATATCTAGAGGCAATGATGACAAATTTTGGTATTGGAAACATGTTTGTTGAGCCGATTTTACTCGATTTTGTGTATAAAATTTAAGAGAAAAGCCAAAGTTTAGCTATAAAGTTAAAAGTTCAGCCGCCGAACTATTTTCAATTTTGCCGAACTTTCTGAGGCCGAACATTGAATTCATTGCTTAACTACAGACTTTTCTTCAAATTTTACACTCAAAATAGCATCTAATCAGCCAAATAAACATTTTTCCATCCGCCAAATTTGTCCATAATGCTTTAAAATACCGAATACAGACCAAATACATTTTCTGGCCGAACTGTTCGGTTGGACACTAATAATTATATCCAAAAAAATTAAAATATCTAATTATATCATATTAAACCTAATCTGATACAATTGGACATTATTTGATACAACTAGATCTTATTTGATGAAATTATATATAGTTTGATAAAATTGTATGCGCATGATGTTCTCATCTAAATGTATTTAATTATATAAAATATATTATGTGTATTAACATGCCATACTTTTATTTTATTTGTATTATCTTGACATACTTTTTAGATCTATTTTCCATTCATATTCCTTTTTTGGCCAATTTTGCATTAAAATTAATATTTTTTCCAATATGGCAATAATTTTTATTTTATAAAATATTTTTTTTAATCGTCCTCTATACGCAATGCAAAATTGCTCTTTCAAAAACTGAAGTAAAATCTGCCTTGGTGCATATAAAAATAATCTCGAATGTCTTTGCTTAAGCATCACCAAATTGCAAACTAGCTATAAACAAAATTTTAGATGTTATAGATCGCGTTAAAGAAAAGATTAAAGATGCAAACAAATATTATATTATTGGAAAATTTAATAAAGTTTTCAATCAACATATATTCTAATATAGTTTTTAATTAACACGAAACGGATTTATATATTCAACTTTGAACCCGTTCAGAAATGTTTGCTTTTAAATATGCCTCAGTAAGATTTACAGAAGTGTAACTTCAATATCCCATTTATTCGCCTGTTTTTTTTTTGGTAACTTGAAAAAGCACTATGCAATAAAATTTTAATATTTGATTTTCATTTTACAACTTTTTTTTATTTTGGCATTTTTGCCATTTCTTGTGCACTTTTTGTGTTTTTTCATGCTATTTTGCATACCATTTAAAGCTTGCCCTGATGATAATAAATATTCCTCGCTCAAACGCAACCCCTTAAATATCACGTTTTAAAAACAAAGGGACTTATGCCAGTTTCAAATGAAATGGTTCATATGTGCTTATTTTGTTAAGTGTTTTCAACACTTACATTGTCTTGTAGCCACTGTAATCGCTCCTTCTCATTTTTATTTAAATATAGGAAAAAATTCTTTGTAGTTTTTTTTATGCTTTGTAGTGTATAGGTTTGAGTAATATATTAAATTTGTCAACTCATTTGGATGCAGAGGATTGAGATTTGATTAAATTTTTTTTACAATCAGTGGTTGTTACAATAAAAAAACACAAAAATATTTTTTTTAATATAATATTATTTTCTAAATTTCTGTCAAATATTGTAGAGTTTCTTTCATCTTTAAAAAATATAGAAATATAGCATTAATAAATTTCGACCATGCTGAACTAAAACTTTGTCTCTATATTTGTTGGCTCTACTTTTACTTCTGGTTGCTTGTTGCTTATCGTATATTGTAATCAAATTTATTACAAAAGCAAAAGAACTTTATAAAGCCAAAATATACTTAACATTACCGTTGCTGATTTCTTTTTACAATCAGATGATGACATGCCAGGACTTAAAAATGTTCAATATTGTATCATGTTCCACTGTTTGTGGTGCATATTTTGACATACATTTTTGCACAATATATTTTACTTTAACCTCCCAGTGTAAAAACGGCAATGACATGACATTACTTTACCACTACCAGCTTACTCTATGCATTACTTTAACACAAACAATAAGGACTTACTAATAACAAGTTAATCTTCCCAAATAATACGCTACCCATTAGTTCTTATTTTTATCATTATTTTAAATATAAAGTATTGATTTAAAAATTTGTTCAAAATCTATTTTTAGAACTCCTATTTTTTCACTTCTAGTAAGTACATATATAACTACTAATTTTTGATTTTTTGTAAACTGGAAAGTAATGACATTTTTTGCAAGAAAGTCATTTATGTTTTCATCTATCAAATACGACATGTCGAGATAGCTCAATTAGTAGAGCCCTTGACTGACAACCTGTGGGACCGGGTTCGAATCCCGTGGTAACACATTTAATTAAAAAACAAACTTAAATAAAAAAATAAATTAAATTTAGTTTTTTTATTTATTTTTAGACTCATTATATTTTTCCATGCTGGTAAGCATATATGTAACCACATAATTTTCTGTTTTTTGTAAGTTGTTAAGTAATGATATGTCATTATTTTGAGCGTCATCCACCTATAAATGTAATGAGATTTGTAATGACAATTGTAAGTATTTGCCATTGCCAATTTTTAACTTTAGGGAGGCGCAAAAAAACGTTCGAATTCCAGAGATCCACAAGGCTGCCCATATTTCAATAGTGCTCAGTAATGCTAAGTCCAAATTTCAGCCAAATCGTTCGATATTTAGAGGTCGCTAAAAATTAACACTTTTAAAGGGTGAATCCGAAATTTAAAAGAAATTAAAATTTTATGTTGATATTGTTCAAAAAGTTTTTGCACAGTGTTTAGTAATGAAATGTCATTATTTTACGGGGCATCCCAATATAAAAGTAATGAGATTTGTAATGACAATTGTAAGTGTTTGCCATTGCCAAATTTGAACTTTAGGGTGGCCCAAAAAAATCAGTCGGATTTCAGAGTTCCGCAAGCGTGCCCCTGTTTCAATAATGCTCAGCAATGCTCAGTTCATATCGGTTGATATTTAGAGGTCGCTAAAAATTAACACTTTTTTAGGGTTAATTCGAAATTTAATATACATTCAAATTTTATATTGATATTGTTAGGAAAGTTTTTGGACATACTTATAAAAAATCTTTTTTTTTTGGTACGTTGGCCTTCTAATCACGAATCTGAAGTTAAAACGCCTAAATTAAAACCGCCTGCTTTGCTTCAAAACTTTATCCTATGATTTAAGTACAATTCCAAAACAGACCTTTTGCGAGACCCTTCCGGTGTTCCACAATACTAGAGTTTTGACTCGAACAAAAATTAACCGAATAATCGAATGAACAAAACGAAAATTCGAACGAACAATTTAAAAACGTGATTTTTGAATACAGAATTACTCGAATAAATGTTGATGATTAATCGAATAAACAAATAATTAAAAAAAATATTTCTTTTAATAAATTTTGTTCCAAAATTCACAAATTTTGAGAAAATTTATATAAAAAATGGTAATGGACAATATAAAATCAACAACCCTATTGAAGAAATAACTGAACATTTATTAATTGATTAAACTCAGATTTTCTTTATTTTTTTTTATTTATTTTTGCTTTTATATTTTAATAGCAAAATTTTTTTCTATGTGCTATAAAAGATATACAAAAGTTACAGCTTGTTAAACAAACATGAGCAATATTTACTTTAAATGCTTTTTTCTCAGAACAAGATATTGAAAATCTGGTGCCACTGTGCAGCCTTAATGGGTCGATCGCTTTGCAATCGGTTTTTTATTTTTGTTTTGGGGAGGATTTCAAAATCCCCCTAACATAGAGACATTTTTAAAATTTTTCTTAGTAGTTTTTTGAAAAATGAAAAACAACGAATTTTTAATGTTTTTTTTTAAATTTTTGAGTCTAACCTCGTAGCATTTAAATGAATATCCAAATTTAAAAAATCAGACTACATTAGGGACTAAAGAATTTATTCGTTTGTGAAACAAAATTAAATTTTTTTCAGATGAGTACCCAAGAGTCCACAATGGCACCCGATTTTGCCTTAAAAATGGTATATATTGAAATTGTTACTAGGGCTATTACCAGGGTAGTCCGAATTCTGAATTATAATTTTTAGAATAATATGTTATATGTTTTTCTATCGCAAAAAAAATATTTTTAAATAAATCTCTTATTTAATTTTTAAGAATTGCTTAAATATTGTCCTGTTTATTGATTTCTAAAGCTAGTAAAGCCCTTAATCGTTTTCCTAGGTATGGAGTCTTTAATAACACAGAGCAACAGTGAAAAAATGCACGGACTCGACAGTATAGGTTCGATTTTACTACCAAAGGTTAGTAAAAGCCTGTACTCTGTTTAGCCAGTTTGACTACCAATTTTTTTTTATGGACCTCAAAAGATTTTGAAAATCAGTCCACCACTCAAAAAAAGGCGTCCTCAGTTTTTGGCCAACAGCTAATTCAGACTTGATGATATTGCTTAACTATATTTGACAATAATGTAGTAAAGAGTCTACTGACCAAGTTTTTTTAACATTTTATGTCCATAAAATCATTTTTTCCTGCACTCTTTTGAAAAGATATAGGAGAAAATAATTTTTTTTTGCTGTTTTCAGCATAACTTACAATATAATTTTGCTCTAACAATATATGACAAAATTGTAGCCATTAAATATCTGAACAACTTTTGTGAACATATCAATACAATATGAATGTGTCTAGGCATCCGAAATAGCTTACAAAGACCACATTGTACCTTATGACTAGTCGTTTTTGACTAGACTACACTTTTATTGCATTTTTGTTTACTTTCTTCAATAATAAAAAAAGTAAACAAAATTGCAATAAAAGTGTAGTCTAGTCAAAAACGACTATTTTTTCAAAAAAGTGCAGGAAAAATGATTTTATGCACATAAAATGCTTTAAAAATTTGGTCAGTAGACTCTTTACTACATTATTGAAAAATATAGTTAAGCAATATCATCAAGTCTGAATTAGCTGTAAGCCAAAAACTGGTCACACCTTTCTTTGAGTGGTGTACTTATTTTCAAAATTTTTTGAGGTCCATAAAAAAAAAATTAGTAGTCAAACTGGCTAAACCGAGTACAGAGTTTTACTAACCTTTGGTAGTACAATCGAATCTATACTGTCGCGTCCGTGCAATTTTCCAAAAGTCTTCATTTGTTGCACTGTGTAATGGGTAAGACATATGATTTGACTTTGAAGTAAACAATATAAGGGAATTCACACATACAGTGCTATCGTTGAATTATAGCATGACTTTTAAAGTTTAAACTTTACAAGACTAAAACATATATACATAGCTATGTTACAACGATAGCACGTTAGCATTAAAACTCCATTTATGTAATTTCTACTACTTATAACTAAATTAAGATATTAACAGTTCCATATACTGAAACTAACATTTATCATTTTAACGATTTTCAAAACTGTGTTTTTTTCATCAAGGGCGTATGATTGAGAAATCGTTTGACGTTGCTATAGTCTAAATTGATTGCATTTGACAATTGGTACTGTTGTAGTATTTAATTGATGCCAAAATTCATAAAATGTTGAGATAATATAGTAAAATGCATTAATTATTTGCGTATTTTTAAAATTCTTTTTATTCATTATTTTTTTGATTAATCGAATAATTTTGCTCGTTCGCTCAAAAATTGTTTAATCGTTTATTCGAACAAAATAAAAAACATGAACAATTGACAACCCAACAAAATACCCTTGTACATTTCGCTACATTGTTTTATATATGAGAGTTAAATTTATGTAGGATTCAAACACACAGAGAAATAAAGTGCCAACCGAATTTTAATGGTAACAACTTATAAATTCGGTAAGTACAACGATATTAAATAATATTTCTGAATATTTTGAGTGTTGCAACTAAAATTCAATTGATTTAACCAAACTTTGTTGTGAAAACAAATGGCTCGGTGGAAAGAGATTTAGCTCCAACGATGAAATTATTGATCAAACAAATGCCTATTTTATGAACCTCGAAAAATCATATTTTTTGGAAGGGATACAACGTTGAGCAACGTTGGACTACGTGTATTGAGCTAAAAGGAGATTATGTTGAAAAATAAATTTTTTGTTTGCAAAAAAAAAAGAGTGGGAATAGTACAAAGCCCAAATTATATAAATACGCTACAAAAAATAATACACCTTCAGATATATATATATATAGACAAATACAAACGGGAATATACTTTTATTTTTTCCCTGCAGGGGTGGTCCAATCAAATGTACTTATATAACCACTTATAAGGTAATGCTTTTCTTCACTGGGCTACATATAAGATATTCGTTAAGTGTACTTTGAAATTTTTTCGCCGTTTTTTTTTCTTCTCATTTTATTTTGTGTATTTTTCTTGTTAACATTAAGTGCCATCAAAGGAAACGTTTTGGAATGTTTTCCTGTATTTAGCGAATGCAAAAAACAGAAATAAAATGAAAACGAGCGTTCGAAAAAAGAAATATGGTTACAAAGCTTAAAGTTTTTTTTTTTGTATTTTTTTTGGTTTAAAGGTAAGTAAAGCTAATTTGATTTTCTCTTTTTTTGCCATTAATTTTCTTTTTTTATAAATTTTTTAACAAAAGGTTAAAGGAAAGGGAATTATTATTAAAAAAGCGTTTTAATAACACCGTTAAAAAATCAGAAACATGTTACGCATCGGAGCTGTGACCTATCTTTAGGATAACTTGAAGACGAAGATAACGAATATGAATTTAGAATTTCAAAGCAAGATATAGTAAAAGAAATATTTGCAAAACAGTTTTTTACAAGTTTGCTATAATTTATATTAAGAATATTAATTATGTTTTTTTTGACCTTTAATTGTCATACTCTATATTTCTTTATTAGGATATTGTCCTAACAAATAATCTATAGAGTTTTTGCTTTGAAACTTATAAAATGACCACTTTCAGGAATGTGTTGATAGATCTATTTCGGGAATTTTCTAGGTTCCCATTAGAACACTTTTTCAAAGGATTGACAATCCCATGCAAAACATCAAACATTCATATAAACTAGTTTTCTCACTAAAAGAGAACTAATGTATGAGCTCGAAAACTTGAAACTTGAAAACTTTTTCGTTACGTGCAAGCTCTACCTTTGGTAGATATACAATACACGCTTATTGCTTTTTTCTCCATTTATTTCACACTTGTTTTGTTTAAAAACAAAATGTAAAGAGGGAGTAAACAAAACCGTACTTTGTCCTTTTATACAACTATTTTGTTTGCTTTGCAAATAAAACATTGTCTTTTTAGCATAATGTAAGTTGTATCTTTGGTAATATCTAACACGGTGGATTTTACAAAATAACAGTGGTTTGCCAGTACTATTTTTTTTTTTTTTTTTTTTTGTACCTTTGGCGATTTCTACCTGGTTAGTTACTTCATTTATGAAAAACTGATGAACTTTTTTTTAGTTAAATAAAAAAAATAGCTGAAACTAAAAAATGTCCATTAATTTTTATACCTTAACAATATGAAGTTTGTGACAAATCTTAATCTATAAAATTCAGATACAA
>CM037854.1:52908625-52934844 GCA_021234595.1 Delia radicum
TTTTGGCTTACAGCTAATTCAGACTTGATGATATTGCTTAAATATTTTTCAATAATGTTAGTAAAGAGTCCTACTGACCAAATTTTTAAAGCATTTTATGTACATAAATCATTTTTTCCTGCACTTTTTTGAAAAATAGTCGTTTTTGACTAGACTACACTTTTATTGCAATTTTGTTTACTTTTTTATTATTGAAGAAAGTAAACAAAAATGCAATAAAAGTGTAGTCTAGTCAAAAACGACTAGTCATAAGGTACAAAGTGGTCTTTGTAAGCTAATTCGGATGCCTAGACACATTCATATTGTATTGAATGTCACAAAAGTTGTTCAGATTGTAATGGCTACAATTTTGTCATATATTGTTAGAGCAAAATTATGTTGTAAGTTATGCTGAAAAAAGCAAAAAAAAAATTATTTTCTCCTATATTTTTCAAAAGAGTGCAGGAAAAAATGATTTTATGGGACATAAAATGTTAAAAAAACTTGGTCAGTAGACTCTTTACTACATTATTGTCAAATATAGTTAAGCAATATCATCAAGTCTGAATTAGCTGTTGGCCAAAAACTGAGGACGCCTTTTTTGAGTGGTGGACTGATTTTCAAATTTCTTTTGAGGTCCATAAAAAAAATTGGTAGTCAAACTGGCTAAACAGAGTAAAGGCTTTTACTAACCTTGGTAGTAAAATCGAACCTATACTGTCGAGTCCGTGCATTTTTTCACTGTTGCTCTGTGTTATTAAAGACTCCATACCTAGGAAAACGATTAAGGGCTTTACTAGCTTTATAAATCAATAAACAGGACAATATTTAAGCAATTCTTAAAAATTAAATAAGAGATTTATTTAAAAATATTTTTTTTGCGATAGAAAAACATATAACATATTATTCTAAAAATTATAATTCAGAATTCGACTACCCTGGTAATAGCCCCTAGTAACAATTTCAATATATACCATTTTTAAGGCAAAATCGGGTGCCATTGTGGACTCTTGGGTACTCATCTGAAAAAAATTTAATTTTGTTTCACAAACGAATAAATTCTTAGTCCCTAATGTAGTCTGATTTTTCAAATTTGGATATTCATTTAAATGCTACGAGGTTAAACTCAAAAAATTCTAAAAAAAACATTAAAATTCGTTGGTTTTCATTTTTCAAAAAACTACTAAGAAAAATTTTAAAAATGTCTCTATGTTTAGGGGGATTTTGAAATCCTCCCCCAAAACAAAAATAAAAATCCGATTGCAAAGCGATCGACCCATTAGGCTGCACAGTGGCACCAGATTTTCAATATCTTTGTTCTGAGAAAAAAGCATTTAAAGTAAATATTGCTCATGTTTGTTTAACAAGCTGTAACTTTTGTCTATCTTTTACAGCACATAGAAAAAAATTTGCTATTAAAATATAAAAGCAAAAATAAATTAAAAAAAATAAAGAAAATCTGAGTTTAATCAATTAATAAATGTTCAGTTATTTCTTCAATAGGGGTTTGATTTTATATTGTCCATTACCATTTTTTATATAAATTTTCTCAAAATTTGTGAATTTTGGAACAAAGAGAAAGAAGTATTTTTTTTAATTATTTGTTTATTTGATTAATCATCAACATTTATTCGAGTAATTCTGTATTCAAAAATCACGTGTTTTTAAATTGTTCGTTCGAATTTTCGTTTTGTTCATTCGATTATTCGGTTAATTTTTGTTCGAGTCAAAACTCTAGTATTGTGGAACACCGGAGGGGTCTCGCAAACAAGGTCTGTTTTGGAATTGTACTTAAATCATAGGATAAAGCTTTGAAGCAAAGCAGGCGGTTTTAATTTAGGCGTTTTAACTTCAGATTCGTGATTAGAAGGCCAACGTACAAAAAAAAAAGATTTTTTATAATTATGTCCAAAAACTTTTCTAACAATATCAATATAAATTTGAATGTATATTAAATTTCGAATTAACCCTAAAAAAGTGTTAATTTTTAGCGACCTCTAAATATCAACCGATATGAACTGAGCATTATTGAAACAGGGGCACGCTTGCGGAACTCTGAAATTCGAATGATTTTTTTGGGCCACCTAAAGTTCAAATTTGGCAATGCCAAACACTTACAATTGTCATTACAAATCTCATTACTTTTATATTGGGATGCCCCGTAAAATAATGACATTTCATTACTAAACACTGTGCAAAAACTTTTCGAACAATATCAACATAAATTTTAATTTCTTTTAAATTTCGGATTCACTCTTTAAAAGTGTTAATTTTTAGCGACCTCTAAATATCGAACGATTTGGCTGAAATTTGGACTTAGCATTACTGAGCACTATTGAAATATGGGCAGCCTTTTGGATCTCTGGAATTCGAATGTTTTTTTGCGCCTCCCTAAAGTTAAAATTGGCAATGGCAATACTTACAATTGTCATTACAAATCTCATTACATTTATAGGTGGATGACGCTCCAAAATAATGACATATCATTACTTAACAACTTACAAAAAAACAGAAAATTATGTGGTTACATATATGCTTACCAGCATGGAAAAATTATAATGAGTCCTAAAATAAATAAAAAACTAAATTTAATTTATTTTTTTATTTAAGTTTGGTTTTTTTAATTAAATGTGTTACCACGGGATTCGAACCCGGTCCCACAGGTTGTCAGTCAAGGGCTCTACTAATTGAGCTATCTCGACATGTCGTATTTGATAGATGAAAACATAAATGACTTTCTTGTAAAAAATGTCATTACTTTCCAGTTTACAAAAATCAAAAATTAGTAGTTATATATGTACTTACTAGAAGTGAAAAAATAGGAGTTCTAAAAATAGATTTTGAACAAATTTTTAAATCAATACTTTATATTTAAAATAATGATAAAAATAAGAACTAATGGGTAGCGTATTATTTGGGAAGATTAACTTGTTATTAGTAAGTCCTTATTGTTTGTGTTAAAGTAATGCATAGAGTAAGCTGGTAGTGGTAAAGTAATGTCATGTCATTGCCGTTTTTACACTGGGAGGTTAAAGTAAAATATATTGTGCAAAAATGTATGTCAAAATATGCACCACAAACAGTGGAACATGATACAATATTGAACATTTTTAAGTCCTGGCATGTCATCATCTGATTGTAAAAAGAAATCAGCAACGGTAATGTTAAGTATATTTTGGCTTTATAAAGTTCTTTTGCTTTTGTAATAAATTTGATTACAATATACGATAAGCAACAAGCAACCAGAAGTAAAAGTAGAGCCAACAAATATAGAGACAAAGTTTTAGTTCAGCATGGTCGAAATTTATTAATGCTATATTTCTATATTTTTTAAAGATGAAAGAAACTCTACAATATTTGACAGAAATTTAGAAAATAATATTATATTAAAAAAAATATTTTTGTGTTTTTTTATTGTAACAACCACTGATTGTAAGAAAAAATATAATCAAATCTCAATCCTCTGCATCCAAATGAGTTGACAAATTTAATATATTACTCAAACCTATACACTACAAAGCATAAAAAAAACTACAAAGAATTTTTTCCTATATTTAAATAAAAATGAGAAGAGCGATTACAGTGGCTACAAGACAATGTAAGTGTTGAAAACACTTAACAAAATAAGGTTAAGCACATATGAACCATTTCATTTGAAACTGGCATAAGTCCCTTTGTTTTTAAAACGTGATATTTAAGGGGTTGCGTTTGTGCGAGGAATATTTATTATCATCAGGGCAAGCTTTAAATGGTATGTAAAATAGCATGAAAAAACACAAAAAGTGCACAAGAAATGGCAAAAATGCCAAAATAAAAAAAGCTGTAAAATGAAAATCAAATATTAAAATTTTATTGCATAGTGCTTTTTCAAGTTACCAAAAAAAAAAACAGGCGAATAAATGGGATATTGAAGTTACACTTCTGTAAATCTTACTGAGGCATATTTAAAAGCAAACATTTCTGAACGGGTTCAAAGTTGAATATATAAATCCGTTTCGTGTTAATTAAAAACTATATTAGAATATATGTTGATTGAAAACTTTATTAAATTTTCCAATAATATAATATTTGTTTTGCATCTTTAATCTTTTCTTTAACGCGATCTATAACATCTAAAATTTTGTTTATAGCTAGTTGCAATTTGGTGATGCTTAAGCAAAGACATTCGAGATTATTTTTTATATGCACCAAGGCAGATTTTACTTCAGTTTTTGAAAGAGCAATTTTAAAAAAAATATTTTATAAAATAAAAATTATTGCCATATTGGAAAAATATTAATTTTAATGCAAAATTGGCCAAAAAGGAATATGAATGGAAAATATTTTTTTTATTTTATTAATTAATATCATATAATTACAAATTATATACTATTACCCTAACCGAGCACTAGCTACTATGGCCTTCGGCGCGTTGTAGCGAAAACAGACCAGTGCCTCTGGTGGGAATCGAACCCACGACCCCCGCACTGATAAGCCAGCACGCTACCAACTAGCCTACCGGGGCGCACTGAATGGAAAATAGATCTAAAAAGTATGTCAAGATAATACAAATAAAATAAAAGTATGGCATGTTAATACACATAATATATTTTATATAATTTAATACATTAGATGAGAACATCATGCGGATACAATTTTATCAAACTATATATAATTTCATCAAATAAGATCTAGTTGTATCAAATAATGTCCAATTGTATCAGATTAGGTTTAATATGATATAATTAGATGTTTAATTTTTTTGGATATAATTATTAGTGTCCGACCGAACAGTTCGGCCAGAAAATGTATTTGGTCTGTATTCGGTGTTTTAAAGCATTATGGACAAATGGAAAAATGTTTATTGGGCTGATTAGATGCTCTTTTGAGTGTCAAATTTGAAGAAAAGTCTGTAGTTAAGCAATGAATTCAATGTTCGGCCTCAGAAAGTTCGGCCAAATTGAAAATAGTTCGGCGGCTGAACTTTTAACTTTATAGCTAAACTTTGGCTTTTCTCTTAAATTTTATACACAAAATCGAGTTAAATCGGCTCAACAAACATGTTTCCAATACCAAAATTTGTTATCATTGCCTCTAGATATCAAAAAAACCGACAAAATATAGTTTTTTGGCCGAACTGTTAATTATA
Organism: Delia radicum; assembly: GCA_021234595.1. Lineage (NCBI taxonomy): Eukaryota > Metazoa > Arthropoda > Insecta > Diptera > Anthomyiidae > Delia > Delia radicum. Next base: position 52,913,733 of record CM037854.1, read on the forward strand.
CAGCAGACATGGGCCGCATGCGGTCCCAGAACGAATTCGTGCACCCCTAAACTCAAAACTCAAACATTAAACAAAAAAGACATGTAGTAAAAGCAGTCTCTAGAGCTTCTGGAGGTTCTAGCTCTTCTAAAACTTCCGGTTCTGATGAGATCTCGAAATACTAGTATCAACCTAGCTAATAGGTTTGATTTTCTTTATATTTGTAAATATACGGAGGGTGAAAGCTTGTTATAAATTAACAATAACATACAAATAATCTCGATGTATATAAAAACAAAGAACTAATAAAACTATAAAAAATAATGAATAAGTAGTTAAAAAATGAAACGGTAGTAAAGATAAGATTAATTAAAAATGGCGCCTTAGCATAAAATTACACTACTCCACAAAGAAACACAATGAATCTGAAGCATTCGCTGCACCAGCAATTAATGTACTGCAAAATTTCATACGTCATGCTGTAAAATTGCATGTGGTTGTTGTTTTTTGCGCACTGAGGCTTATGAAATTTCCCCTTTAATTGCTTTAGCCGCGCATGATCTGAAATCAAAAAAGTAAAATTATTTCCAAGTTGTTGTATTTTCTCTATTTAAATTTAAGCCTGGCAAAAATCTTTTCTTTCTCAATAACACCAAAGTTGCATTGTTTGGAATGGTTCTTGTAGTTAGGCTTGTCTGACTTGAGGTTTTGACCCCAAATTTGGTTATTTTTAGTTCGTCTTGGGCAGGATTTTTTTTTTTTTGGGATATTAAAGATTTTAATTAAATACGTATTTACAATAAAATCAAATGAAAGCTATATAACACCTGCTTTTTTCAAGCAACTTTATTACGGCATTTATATGAAAAAATTAAAATTTTCTTAAGACATTTTATAGGAAACTCTCTAGAAAGTTTCTTGAAAGAAGCAGATGTTTAGATAAATAACTTTAAGATTAAATAAAAAAAAATAGATAAAAGTATATTTCTAATAGATCGAGTTTAAGTAAGAGGGAGGTTAATTCAAAAAAAACCATCTATTTACTTAACTCAAAATTAAAAGAACCAAAACCTATTTGCTGAACAACTTTTTTAATACTCTTTCCTTTTGTTATCAAAATTTTATAGTCTAAATATTTACTTTTCTGAGACATTTGTATGGCACTTTTTTAAATTAACTTTTTTAATATATGAAGTCTCCGTTAAGGACTCCTAAAATAAGAACAACCAGAATTTAAAAAAATTGCTTGCATTTTACCTATCAATTATATTTCAATCAATAAAAAAATTTTTTTTTTAATTTTATGGAAAAAATAAGTATAACTTGAAGATTTTAAGAAGAAGTATGAATCTGATTTGTTTTCAACAAAAATGTCTGAAGTTGTAAGTTCTTTAATTAAACGGAGTTTATGCAGAAATAATAAAAGTCATAGGGTTTCCCGAAAAAATTTAAAAGGTTTAGAATTTGCCTGTTTTTCAGAACTAGTTTGCAGTGACATTTTCAATAATTTAGCGCTTACTTAACCTGTAAAATAAAATTGGTCTTTTAAATTTATTTTCATCGGGATAAACATTAATTGCATTTATAGTAATTAAATGTGCTAAAGTCCCAAAACTTATTTAACAAATGTGAAAAGCAATCTGATGTAGGCGTGTCCCTATCCGGATTTCATTCCTGCCCAAGGAAAGAAAGAAATTGAGATCTGATTTAAATTAAAATTTACATTGTTACATTTGAGGCCTTTTGGGGATATTTTTTTTTAATTGATATCAATTAAAATAGTCCAACAAGCCAAGCCTGGTAAATATGGGAAAATAAAATAAAGAATTTTTACTACTACTTCGTTTAACTTTTTTCTAATTGGTGATTTTTTGGGGAAATTTTTAATTTTTATGAAGATAACGTAAAAAACTATCGGGCAATCCTGCTTGTAGTACTTAGATTTGGTAACACATTTTGACACATTTAAACTTTATTCATATTATACTAAAGAAAAGCTTCATTATATTTACGAAAACCTTGGCAAACATGCTCAAGTCAATATGTAAATAAATAATTTTTTTTTGCTTTATCTCTGTAAATATTTCAGATATGGGCAATTGTAAAAATAAAAATTTTGATGATAATTGCTTTTCAAGTAAAGACAAATTAGAAAAGTTTGTTTGTCAAAATTTACGAAAAGTTCCATGATATTTATGTTAACTATATAAATGTTACAATTCTTCAAACTAATTAAATATATTCACTGCCATTTGAAAAGTATGTCATATTTTTAGATTTATTCTACACAATATGATTTTAATATAAAACATATTAAAAAGAAACTAAGAAATGTTTGCAAATTAAATATTTTTCTGCTTTTATTTTATTGTTGCATATTTTAGGACTTAAACGCATACAAAAATTAATTTTTAGGCATTTAATGAGTATATTCACTATTCAAACACTCATTTTAACTCATGGTTATAGTTAAATTACAAATAATTTTATTAGATTTTTACGAACATGCAAAGTAAATTTACATATTATGTGTGTACAAACTTTCACACACTATGAGTATATTTTTCATTAACACACATATAATAATTATACCCAATTTATAGTAGGTGTTCAGTTCCCTACTATAAGTTGAGTAAATTTCAACAGAAATTAATTAGTTGCCAGCTATTTTAAATTTACGCTCCTGAAGAAGTTTGAATAAAGCAAACGAAATTTTGATCAGAAACATGATATAAATGGATTTTTATTTACAAAAAACCCGATTACCGTAAGGAAACTTCTTTTTAAAATTTAATTTTGTACATAACAAATTTTCTTCAAAATATCTAAGCATCACTCTGGATATGAGGCTATCGTTTAATGCTCACCTGGTTAAGTCTGTGTAGAAGATTAAGACAAGCTGGGATGTAAATGGGAACCGCCGAATATGGCTCATAAATGTGGTTAAACAGTCCTAATGTGAAAAACTTTGATACCACTGTGAGAATCATATCCGGTATATTAAAAACCACACTTCAATGGCTACCTCAGCTAATGGACATACATCCGCCCGACCTCAAAGAAGGCGAGCGCTTATCCGAGAGTTCAACAAAATAAGCACAACCCCCAACATTCCTTTTAGCTCTGACCTCTTCATTCAATATTGATCGAGACTGCAGTTAAAAAATCCTCCTCTATTGCTTGCCGAAAACTACATAACGATAATTTTAAGATTACCAATGGAATCACACATGACGAAGTAGTTCTATATTTAACAGTTTTATGCATTATTATTATTATTATCCATACTCTAAATAAATAAATAATTAGATAAAGATTTCTGAATAACTTGATTAGACGAAATGGCCATAAAATTATATTATAAATATTCCGTAAACTGCAACATATGCAAGAGGACTATTCACTTGAATTGTGCAAACATAATAGCCAGATTTTTACCTGTGTCAATTGTCACATTAGAATATTCGAACATAGATATATATTTTTTATGTTATTATTAGCTTGATTTTTCTTTTTTTATTTTCCTCGTTCTACATCTTTTTATCTCAATATTGTGTATTTACCTGTAAACAGAGACCGATAATAACAGTTATTCCGAAAACTTTAACTCAAAAACTCTCTATGATAGAGTCAACGGAGACGTATACTTGTATATACCAAACGATTCGTATTGAAGTGCTCTTTCAGAATCTATTGTGATCTTAAGGAAACGATCTCAACTCCACTGTTAAGAATTATTTTTCAAAGAAAAAAATAAAAGATCGGATGAAACTCTTAAGAAGAGAGTTTTATTCGCCTTCATTAAAACTCCTAAAAAGGGTTTTATTTTTTTCGTCTGAAATAAAACTTTTTGGGGAGTTTTATTTTTCCCGTCAGAAAATAAAGCTCATTTGAGGAGTTTTATTTTGAAACTCATTTAAGCAGTTTTATTTTTCCGTCTAAAATAAAACTCATGTTGTTTATTTTCTTCTTTACTATTTATTTGACTTTATTTGCTATAATGAGTGTAGTAATTTATTTATTTAATTTAACGTACATAACTTTTTCTAAATTTTCTGCTGAAAGATTTGAACTCAGGTCGCTCAATACCAATTTAAGAGCAGATAATGCTCTTTCCACGCTTACCTGTGTTGCAGGTACACACTGTATAGTTTTTGCCAATGTATACAAGTACGGATAGTGTATTCTTTTAGCCTCCCAGAACTCAAAAGGAGGTTTATCAATCGACAAGGGCCTTGGAGAAAAATTGTCGATTTCATAGAAAGCTTTTTTTTCATCCTCATTATCACTTCTTTCGCTTTCTTGTTCCGTATCTACATATGTTAGAAATAAAACAACAACCATTTAATACTAGGAATCAAACAATAACAAATTAAAAACCCACATGTTTTCATTTTAATGACGATTTTTTCAATTGCAATGCAAGTGATTAGATTACACTGCCTTACAAATTGTAATGATCTGGCAAACGGCAAGCTTTGAGTGTCGATTTACATAAAATGAGTTTTATTCTCTGACGGAAAAATAAAACTCCTCAAATGAGTTTTAAAATAAAACTCCTCAAATAAGAGTTTTATTTAATGAAGGCGAAATAAAACTCTCTTCTTAAGAGTTTCATCCGATCTTTTATTTTTACGTTGAAAAATAACTGTTTTGGATGTTTTTTTTTTCTTTTTAATCCACAAAATAACTGTTATAAAGGAACTTTTTTGATATCACTTATAACCGTTACGGTCCCTGCCTGTAAATAAATATAAATCACGTAAAAATTAGTTATTTTGTAATTCTGATATTTTTTATATTACCACTTCTTCCCCAAACATCTCACTTTACCCCAAAATGTCTCTTTTGGAAAAATGCATTCAAAAAATGGGTTAGTTGATAAGATAGTTGGGAAAAACGTTAGTCCACTACTCACTATGTAAGATGTGCCTTTTGAACGACTCGTTGGTGTGGTCTTTTAAAGAGTTAAGCATATCATCACAAACTACCGTACAAATAAGAGGTCATTTGTTCGGGTTTTTCTAAATTAGTTGCTGATTTTAAATTAAAAGTAATCGATTTGGTGTTGGTTTCTTTTCTTTACAAATTTGCATTTTTTATAAGACAATTATGAACTATAAGAAAACCGTTTGCAAATTTTAGTGACTGCTTTAATTTTTGCATTTGTTTCACAAAATTTTATAAAATTAAACACTTCATTTAAAATCTTTTCAGATTTATTTAAAAGAATTATCATTCATAATAACTACTATTTAAAGTTTTATTTAAAACTCATTTTTTTTCTTAGTACATTACAATGTGCTACCATAACCATTGAAAGCATTTTAGTACACAGAAAAAAGAAATAAGTTAGTAAAAAAGTTAGTAAAACGTCTTGTAAATCAAGTATACTATTTTTCAGCAAATTTTTTGCTAAAATTATGTTTTCAGCAAAAATTTTAGTTATACTTATTCAGCACTTAACTGTTTTGAACTAATGTTTTACTAATATTTTACTAATGTTTTACTAAATTATTTCGCTAAAAATTTGACCTGATAACAACATTAACAGTTTAGACGACCACCATATTGAAAAACATGCGCATAATGAAGTAGATTTTTTCTTTTTTTAGGAGAATCAGCACTCAGGAAATGCTTGCTATTTGTTAATGTGTTTTGCCTTCTTTCGAAAGGGGATAGATAGTGGAGAAATGGAAGGTGTTAATAGATAAAGGGCTTCAAACATGATAACACTGTAATTGCGCGAGATGATAAGTCTTAGAACAGTTGTTGCTCGCCACCTGATGGAGAGTTGGCGAACTATTTTTCAAAGTTTTTTCTATCTGTTTTTCATACATAAAACAAAGATTGTGGATTAAAACGACGAGTTGTCAATTTAAAATTGCAAACAAATATACGTTCAGGTAGACAGAATAAAGTGAAAGACATTTGAATATTTCGCTATTATTTCGACAGCCATTGATATAAGTAGTTGAAAGATACTATTGCGTATGTTAAATATAATTATTTCTATATTTTACATTAATCATGTTGTCAATGTGGGAGTATGAAGATTTTTATATTTGAAACTTATTGTAACTTCTTTTTAAAAGAATCACAAAAAGTATAAAGTAAAAAAATTCTACAAATTTTTTGAGTTTTTTTTCAGCAAAAGTTTTGTAAACTTTCAACAAGGATTTTTTAATTTTAATCCACTAAGTGTTAAAAAAACTTTTGCTGAATCACTAATTTTGTTGGTAACTAAATTTTTGCTGACTTTACAAACTTTTTTTTTTTGAGGGTACAGTGACAGCATATTGTCCATTTTATTCAATAGTACACTCGAATAAAAAAGCCTGTAACACAGTTTCGCTTATTTTAGCAAAACCTGTCTGTAATTATGAGTAAAGTGGGCGTAGTGGACAATGTTAGTAAAGAATATGAAGGGTTTACTAAAATTTGACTAAAAATTTTTTTATAATACAACTTTGTTTTTATTATTCTTGATATTTTCATTATATTTTAGATTGTAAAAATGTTCAAATTGACAAAAAAAAAACTTTTCGCCCAACTATTACAAAAACAAATAAGTGAAAGTTTTTGCTAATTTTATCAACTCGGGTTTAAAAAATTAGTAAAATATTTGGCTAAAATCAGCAACTAGAATTAGAAAAAATTGTAAATAGAAAATAGGAAAAATGTGTACTAACAAATTATTTTGTACTTGATAAGTTTTAAGTTAGAATATGAAACGTTTTACTAATTTTTCTACTTGAGTGTACGTACTACACAAACACTCATGCATTTCAATAAATGTAGAACATCAGGCAAACATATAGATTTTTCTTTAACAATGGCAGAAAAATAATCTTTGGCAGTTAAATAACGACAAATACATAAATGGTTGTGGACAATATAATAAAATTCAAACCACATAGAAACTCTATACAAATGTTACAATTTTATATTGCCAGTAATAAAGTGGTCGCATTTGGTGTATACTTGCTTTTTTACAAATTTATATAGACAAACGTACATTAGGGTTATAACTTCTTTGTTGAGAACAAATTACAGGCCACCAAGTTATGGACAATATTGTACTTATAACTAATATCGTGTTTTTAAGAGTTAATTCGGAACAAAAACCTTTCACACCGAAACCAATTTCTAAAAGCCTTTTCTAATTTATTTTAAATAGTACAATACAATGTGAATGTATTTATGTATTGGAATAGCGGGAAAATGTTTTCAATAATGATAGTAGAAGCACATAACAAAAAACTATACAATTTTATGTAAATGTTACATGTAAAAAAAAAAACTTCACTGCGTTTGGCGCGGAAACTTTTTTAACGACCGCGTAAAATAAAATCATGGTTATTGATATTATTGAAGTCTACACGACTATGTCATCTAATTTTTAATATTTGCAAAAAAATGCAAAAAGTTATAACCCTATTTTACATACTCATACTCATACAAGTAAAAATGTAATATTGTTTGTCCTTAAAAAAATATACTAAAACTATGAAAACTTAACCACATTGTATTTAAATTTATACACTGATAATAATACATGCGTAAAATTGCCAAAAATATCAGAATAACAAAATTTTTCGTAAAATAAACAAAAATTTGTACATTTTACGAAAGTTTGTGTATTTTTGGCAATAATTTCGTATTTTTATGCATGGATTATTATGAGTGTAAGAAAGTATACACAAAATATAACGATTGAATTGAAGTTAATTATAAAGAATATTATTGATAGATAGAAAAATTTAGTCAGTTTCCCACTGAAATTCGATTACTACGACTGAAATTTGTTGGTATAACTGAATTTTGGGTTTCACAACGACATTCTATTAAAAAAACAGCATTTTAGTTGCAACACCCGATAACATCCATAAATCACATTTAAATAATACACATTTTAGTTCGGTTGGCACTTTATTTTTCTTTGTGATTATTTTGGAAAAGCAGGTTAAGCGTTTGAATTAACAACACTTTAATGCGTTGGGGTACAACAATTTAGGGTAATATGTATACATTTTAATTTGTTAACGTTACGAAAAGTAGTAAAATTTAATAATTTAAAAATTGCTTGACATTTTTTTGTTTGCGGCTTTCAACTTTTGGACTCCGTTTGGTATTACACAATCTCATAAAATTTGAAAGCTAAATTATTGATGATGAAGCTTATGACAATTGTATTGTTCTATCCCAATAAACATTTTTAAGATATACCACAGAGAAGATATTACGACAATTTAATTCATTTATCTATAATCAAAGTGGTATTTTGTACATATCTTCTTTTTTTTATCAGGTTGAAGATATATTTGTGAAAATTTATAAAAACATATATTTGACATCTGGGTGGTTTTCCAGCAATTTATTTTTATATCTTCCAGAAGATATATTTGCGATATTTGTGACCTTTTTTTATACCTTATAGATAGTTTTGATACACGAGGTAGTCAGTTTTGACAACCTGCAAGTACACTCTGTACTCAAACAGGGTGAACCAATCACAATATAACAAAAGATTAACACCTCTTTTACAATTTCCAATTTGACCACTGTTTTGGTGGGAACTTTTTGCATATAAAATTTTGAGTGCTCTCCATTTTTTTGTTTCTAATCCGATCTTTATAAAAGACTTACAAAAAATTACTTACATGTGTGCGTTATCTTTAATAGTTCCCGAGATATGCCCTTTTGAAAATGTGAAATTCCAAATTTGGTCCGACTCCGGTCCAGATTTTTGCAGAGAGAGGGACGAAATCGGGGCCAAAATATTGGTTATTTAACCAAATAATTTCTTGTTTAAATAAAAAAAATTAATGCAATATCTCAAAAACTACATTCGCTTAAGTTCCCCCAAAAAGCACCAACAGTCTTTTAGCTCCAGATTAATATTTTCCTTCTCAATATATAATGTGTGCATACTATGCTGAAAGGTCGTTTTATATAAAAAAAAGAGTTTTGTTAAAAAAATGATGATTTATTATACTTTTTACCGCCAGTTGCTTCTAAATTTGCCACATATTTAAGGCAAATATCAACTTTAACCCTCTGTTAACGCCTACAATTAGGTAGCAGAAGCGGTTTGTAGATACTCCAACATATACATAGTATGTATTACATACCCATAAGACGCAACATTTGAAGATTTTCTGTTAAGGAGTTATAAACATGTCATATGAGTGTTTGGTATAGTTGGAAAAGAAATTATCTGTAGATTAAGACATTATTAAAAGAGTCCCAGTTATCACTCTTACAGAAACTTGGGTAATCCTAATAGGAAGGTAGAAATTTCAGTTGTTGTTAAAATGTAAAATTTCACTTTTTAATAAAATGTTTATTAATAGATATAAGCCCATGATTTTTTGGACTTAAATAGACCTTTAAGTCAAAATATTTTTCCTGGTATTATTTTTTTTAATCCATGACCGGATGACGTTTTAGTCTTCGAAAACTCCTAGTAAAATTTGCCGCAGAATCGCTCGTTTTAGGATGCTTTTTTGATATATATTGAAAAAGGTACTAAAGTGACCCATTTTCTACAAAAAATGCCTCTTAAATTCTATTGGGTACATCTAAACCCAGCATTTAGAACAAAAGAGATATTGCACTATTTTTTTGAGTCTTATTATATACAGTGTTGGCGAAAAAATGAAAACTTTAAACAGCCATCAAATTTGACTGTATGTACCCACACAGGGCCAAACGCTTTACGGGTTTTACTATACTAACATAATGCATTCATCTGGTATAGGAATTATTCACCCGCAAAAAAATTGTTGTACAGTTTAATTTTTAAGTTACTTCGTTTTTAAATACAATTTATTATTATTTTTACACCTTATGTTGTGTTATAGCTTTTAACTTCAATAAAAAATTAAAAAAAAATTGACGGAAGTCATAATTTAATTGATTATACTATTTTTCTTATTGCTTTACAAAACCCTCTATCTAATAAAACATTTTTTACACATAAATTTTTTTTAAATGCAAAATCCTCTATATTTCACAAAATTGCCAATAATGCAACATTTTAAAAATAAATTATACGTGAGATTCAATAGTCGCTTAAAAAATATTGTAGAACATAGAATTTTAAAAACACTTTTAATACGCGAAATAAACAATTTTTAAAATTTCTGTTTTTTTAAGATAGCGGATATTGAATAAAGGTCCTTGATATATTGTCTCTGTTTTACATACTAACAAAATGGTGACGGATTTGCGGAAAGTAAATTCTATTTTGAACAGAATATACTTTCCGAAAATTAGACACAATTCGTTTAGTATGTAAAACAGAGACAACATATTGTATGAAAGTACTAATTTTACAAAACGTATCCCATTGAGTAATGAAGCCTTAAGTTGTAAAAAGTATCCCAACAACAGAAAAATATATATTAGGGAAATATTTTCTGTTTTTTTCTCTTTATTTAAACTATCAACAATTTAGTGGAAAGTTATTCCTTTTCTATTTTTGTTTATATATTTTTTTTCTATTTTTCTTTAAAAAACAATTTAAATTTACTTGTCAACTACTTTCCAATACTTAAGTTGGTCAAACTCAACCAATTCACTTCACTTCGACATCATCGTCGTCATCGCAAGTGCATAATCTAAAAACAATTGAGTTGAACTTGTTTTTGATGAAAACAAATTGTTAAACAATAAAATATAAATAGTAAAGTAATTGTAAGTTGAAATGAAAAAGTTTTTATTCATTGAGAGTTTGTTAGAAAAGTTTTTGATTAACTAATAGAACGAACAATACTTGTTAAAGTACCCAGTCAGAAACTGCCGGTGGTACAAAAAATCAAGCACTTGTATACAACTGGCTTAACGAGGAATTGTAAATAAAACTACTGGCAGAACACTTGTTTAAGACGCTTTACCAGCGTTTCTAAAAATCGTGTATTTGGTTTTCAATAATTTCAGTGGTCTATAGAAAAAATCATTGGCAAAGAATTGGCTGAGACCACTATGCGAACGTTGGCAAGAAGTGTTTTCTTGCCAACGTTCTATTCAGTTAGAAATTAGCAACGGCTCAAAAATCTAACCACTGGAAAAGTGTATATTTTATAAAAATGATGTTGCTTTGTTTAAATAAGTATGAATCGGATGGTTCCGAGTTTTTGGTTTCTGGAAAAGCTCTTTTATGACCACCTTTTTGTTTTCATTGCATTAGGAAGCTGTTTCCATCAAACCTTATGGCAGTGCTGACATACCCAGCAAAATTTTTTAGAACAGATTACCTTTGAACCTCTTCATAACAGCTTCTTTTACCACCGGTTACATGGAACCGGTTCTAGAACAGTGTCACTGTCCCAGAACCAGTTCTATAACTGATTCTAGAACCGGTTCTAAAGCAACCTGTTCTTGTTTGGAGGTAAAGAACCTATTGCAAATAGGACAAACTCCATAGAACCAGTCGCAGAACAGAAATTAGAACCTGTTATAATACAGTATAAGCCGTTCTGCAACCAGTTATTTGGATTTTACTATTTTACTGGGTATTTTAGCAGCCAACTGTTAAAATAAGTTTTCGCTGACTATATCATTTAATCAGCACACTCAGAGAACTTCTGCTTTAAAAATATGTAGTTGTTTGGATTCTAATACAGTTTCTTTATTTTTAATGTAAATGTCAGTACACTCAAAAAAAAAAGTTTGAAAAGTCAGCAAAAAACTTGATGAGTAAAATTTTAGTCAGGAGGGTGCTTGCAAAAAAATTGCTAATGTCAGCAAAATCTTTAGCAACAAAATTTAGCAACAAAATTAGTAGATTCAGCAAAAGCTTTGCTGAATAAAAATGCCTTGCTAAAAAATTAATAAATTTTTTGCCTGAATTTTAGTTGACTGTAAAAAAACGCAAAAAATTTGTAGAAAAATTGTAATTTAGTTTAATTTATTTGCTGAAAATCATAAAACATATTTTTGTGATTCTTTAAAAAATAATTTAAAATAATTACGAAATATAAAAACTTTCATTTTCCCACATTGACGACATGAATTAATTTAATATCTGAAAATATATAGAAATAAATATATATAACATAACAAAAAATGGTTGTCTAAATGATGCTTTCTTTTAAAGGACTCAACTGCCGAAGATAATTATAGAAACGAAACGAAAAAATAAACACAAACAAACGAAATGAAAAAAACAACCCTTTTTTGCAATAAGAAAAAGTAACCATAAAAATCTACCTAAGATGTGTGTAGTGTGATTAATAAGTCAACATTGTCGTGCAATAGCAATCACTGTCATAAACTTGACACTTAATTGTGATTGGCTAAAAGCCGTACTTTTTTTGGTTGATTAATCTGACACCTTCATAATATGAACCGTGGGAACCACTCATTTGATGGTTACCCACGAAATATAATTAAGGTAAATTTTAAGTACAAAAATGTTAATAAAACAGTTGCTCATCAGAGCCCAAACAAAACAAATCATGGTGTATTTTTCTTACTCTACATGGCGATCCTGCCAGCGTGAAGTGAAATAAAAAAGTTAAAACAAATTTAATCAAAATGAAATAACCTAACAATTGTTAAATTTTTTTTGCTACTGATACGAATGATACAATAGGACTCAACATAATTTAAAATTATTGAACTCTTTATAACGTACTAGTGAAAATTATGAAAAAAAAAAAAACAAAAAGTCCAGCAACAGTTATAACTTTAAATTACTGAACTCTTTCATAACGTACCAGTGAAAAAAAAAAAAAAACACCAAACCAAATAGCGGTGCTTTAAAAAAAAAACAATTCATGCTTTAAAAAAAACAATTCTTAAAAAAAAAAATGACTTGGTGAAAAAAAAAAAAAAAAAAAAATTCTTTCAACAATCCCGTAACTCATTGCTGACTACTAACAATGAGCAAGCTACAGAAAAAACTGAAAAATGGGCTATGTTGAAATTATATCGATAGTATTATTGATTTCGCTAGCAATAATTTACATAATAAAAATAATTTGTAAAACCTTAAAAACCAGAAACTCACGCCAACAGGAAATATAAGAAGCTGAACTTAACAACTTCAACAACAACATGACTTGCAATACAAAATAAGTAATAAACTAAAATAAATACGTAAGAAAAATTACGCCATCTACATTTACAAAATAACGAAGCAAGTGCATCCTGATTTATAAATGAAGGAAGATGCAATGTGGATGAACATTGCGGGATACCACGCCGAGTATCCCAAGGATGGTGTGGCCGATACACCATCGGACACTAAAACTCAACATCTTTAACAAAAACACCAACAACTTAAAACTACAACAACAGTAAGCCGAAAATTAATTAATTCTGTTTTAGTTATTTTAAATTATTTTAATTCTTATATATATTTATAATTGAAATATTTAAATAATTTTTTTTTTTATTGTGCAATATGAATCGTTAATTTAAAGCAAAAAAAATTCAATTTTAAAATTTTGAATTTATAACTTTCAAATTTTAGAACTTTTAAATTAAAATTTTTAATTTCTTTTTTTTTTAAAAAAAAAAAAAAAAAAAAAAGTATTATTATATTAATACTTATAACTTTTAAAATAAAATTTATAATTTTTAAGTGTTTTTTAATAGTCCATTATGGTGAATAAATTTTTTTTAAAAAAAAATAATTAATTATAATTAATTCTCTTTTAACTACTAACCAATTTTTTTTTTAATTTCCGTCGGCTGGGATGATTCTCAAGGGACACTCTCACAGCGCGACAGAAATCATACAGTCACCAAGTAATGAGTGACTGATTTATGCCACATCCACTTCAATCTGTTGTCCTGAAGGAAACGGATAGGGGATGATGTGACATAACTGAATTTTTGTTTTGAATTCATACTAACACAATTTTTTTATGAATTATATTTTTTTTTAACAATAATTAAAGATGGGGAATCACGATTCGAAAATCGAGAACCCCAACGCTAATGTTATTAATGAAATCACTGTAGAAGTACACCTTCCAGTGATATACTTAATAATAATAATATGTATATTAGCACTTCAATTACTCACGACTATGTATCAACTACATAAGAGGTCGTTGAGAAAAAATTACATCAGAACCGCGTCCTTAGGAAACGGTCTTGATAGAGTCTAATTTTTTCTATTATCACATCATTTTGTCCTAAATTTTTCAACTTAAATTGATCATGCCATCCTATGGATTGGATAGAGATAGTTGCCAAAGCAAGACTTCTGAGAGAGGATTTCGACAAATCCTTTAAGTGTTTAAATACCTACAAAGGACCTTCAAGGAACGAAACGGTGGAAAAACACATTAAGAATTTGTTCAACAGTCTTGAAGAAGTTAGGGCATTATTTGACGAACATTATTCTCGTCTCACCAATAATCATCAGTTGGCAGCGAATGCTTTGTTCGATGACATTCGTAATAAACTTTCAAACCTCTTAACAAAAAGGAATTTGAAAGCGGAATTACCAAAAACTATCCATGAGAAAGTGGTCTACGACCCTGCTCTTGTTAATGCTTGGACTAGCCAAGATTTAAATGTGGAATCCGAAAAACCAGTTATTCAAACCGCGAAAACCATATCTAGTATGAATAGTGGTGGCATAGTGTCCAATATAGAAAACACAATGCCTCAATCAGTAACTGAATTTCTCGGTTTGGCATCGAAACTTTTACCAGATTTCGATGGTAAACCGGAAAACTTACAGAGTTTCCTCGGCGCACTGACACTCTTGGATTCCGTAAAGGATACCCATGAGGTCGTGGCGGTAAATATAATTAAAACAAAACTAAAGGGCTCAGCCAGAAATTTAATTTCGAATGAAACCACAATTAATGCAGTTATAACTACATTAAAAGGAACTGTCAAAGGCGAGTCGGTCGAAGTCATATCGGCCAAATTAATGAATGTCCGTCAAGGTGGCAAAAACGCCAATACCTACGTGGCAGAAAATAGACTCCCTAACCAAATCATTGGAGAGTGCCTATATTACAGATGGCCTCCCACACCAACTAGCCCAGAGGTACTCAACCCAGGCGGCAGTTAAAGCAATTACAAAAAATGCGACAAACGAAAGGGTTAAACTGGTCATGGAATCAGGAACCTTTTCAAATATGAACGAAGTGACGGCTAAATTCGTCAATAGCTGCACGGAAGCTTACGGGCAGCAAAACTCCGTTCTATTTATGAAAAATAAATCTCAAATCCGTAATGGCAATAATCGCCAAAATCAGCCAAATAGTAATAGATCCGGCTATAGAAATGGCCGTAATAATAATTACAATGGCAACAACAATAATAATAATAATTACAATAACAACCGTGGGCGGAACCGTTCAAATAACAACGGATCCCGACACAATGTGCGACACGTTACCGAAAACATTTCGGGAAACGAACTGGTACCCCTGAGTTGGACCACACAATATACAATATAATTTGAATCTCTATAGCTATCTTCCCTGTAGAACATCCTTGAATAATCGAAAATCAACACTATTAGTTGACACGGGAGCGGATATTTCTATAATAAAGGTCGGACAAATCCTAAACGGACAAATAGATGAGACTACAACTACCCCAATTAAGTGGTTGTTGGCCAAGGATTAACAACTACCCTTGGTAAAATCATGCTGATTTGAAATTTGAGGAACTCCTAATACCGCATACATTTCATGTGGTCGAGGATGATTTCCAGATTCCTTCTGATGGAATCATTGGTATGGATTTTTTGCGTGAATATAAATGTCTTCTAGATTACCAGGATGACCAAGATTGGTTGGTCCTGAGATCTGGTAATCTTCCACAACACATTGCAATAGCAATGCGCTGTGCGCCACAAGTTAACTCGATCTCATTGCCTGCAAGATCTGAGGTAATTCGTCACGTTAACATTCAAAACTGATGAGGAAAATGTCCCTAATTCCGAGTCAAATAATTCAGAATGGAATATTCATAGCAAACACCATAGTCTCAAAATCAAGACCACTGGTCAAAATTGTTAACACAACCAATAGGGATGTAGTTATTTTGAATGTTAAATTCAAACCGAAAGTCTTAACGACTATAAAATTGTCTACCCGACCAAAAATCCTCGCGGAGACCAGGAGAAATTGAATAGATTATCCAAAAATTTCCCGGAGTTTGCAAAAGACAAACTTAGGAACTTATGTTCTGAGTATGTTGATATTTTGGACTGGAATCTGAAAAGATGACAACCAACAATTTCTACAGACAAAAGCTCAGATTAAAGGATGATGACCCAGTGTATATAAAATCGTACAGAATACCACACTCTCACAAAGCAGAGGTGAACATTCAAGTTGATAAGCTTATAAGAGATGACATTGTGGAACCCTCCATTTCGGAATACAACAGCCCAATTTTATTAGTACCGAAGAAATCTTTACCCGGTACGGATCAGAAAAGATGGAGATTGGTAGTTGACTACAGAGGAATTAATAGAAAACTCGTAGCAGATAAATTTCCACTCCCTAGAATAGATGATATTCTAGACCAATTGGGCAGAGCCAAATTCTTTTCTTGCCTTGACTTAATGTCAGGTTTCCACCAAATTGAATTAGAGGAAGGCTCTAGGGACGTAACATCTTTCTCGACGGATAAGGGATCATATCGTTTTAAACGATTACCATACGGTATAAAAATTGCTCCGAACTCATTTCAGCGAATGATGTCGCTAGCTTTTTCGGGATTATCTTCCGACCAAGCGTTTCTTTATATGGATGATTTAGTAGTAATTGGTTGCTCCGAACAACATATGTTGAAAAATTTAAGAAATGTTTTCGAAACTTGTCGAAAATATAACTTGAAATTGCATCCAGACAAATGTACTTTTTTCTGTAACGAAGTCACATTTTTGGGACACAAGTGTACAGACAAAGGTATATTGCCTGACGATGGAAAATTTTCTGTAATTTTAAATTACCCAACACCAAAGAACGGTGATGAAGCTAAACGCTTCGTAGCCTTCTGCAACTATTATCGGAGATTTATTCCTAATTTTGCCGAGTATTCAAGGCACATAACAAGGTTATGTAGGAAAAATGTACCATTCGATTGGAACAGTGAATGTGAAAATCATTCAATTATCTAAAAAACCAATTATTGAATCCTACTATTTTTGCAGTATCCTGACTTCGAAAAAGAATTTTGCATAACAACAGATGCAAGCAAATTTGCTTGTGGTGCAATTCTGAGTCAGAAATACTTTAATAAGCAGCTACCCGTGGCTTATGCTTCACGGTCCTTTACAAAGGGCGAAAGCAATAAGTCTACGATTGAGCAGGAATTAGCGGCTATCCATTGGGCAATTAAATATTTCAGACCATATATTTATGGCCGAAAATTTTTGATCCGAAGTGATCACCGTCCCTTAACATACTTATTTTCCATGAAAAATCCATCATCAAAACTTACGAGGATGAGATTGGATCTAGAGGAGTATGATTTTACAGTGGAATATATCAGGGGGAATGAAAATCACGCAGCTGATGCATTGTCTCGATTAGAATTCGAAGACATTAAAAAGGCAGAAAATTATGGAATACTGAAGGTAACTACGAGACTTCAGGCTGCCAAAGATTTAGACAAAGTGACCAACGGAAAACCAAACACGGAATCGGTGAATATACGGATATATGAGGCAATAAATGCCCAAGAGTACAATAAAAATGCAAGATTGCATTTTGCTAAAGACAAGCTGGTTATCCAAAAAGGGAAAACCAGGCTTTTCCAATTTGAGTCACGAGATTTTATTACTAATGGAACTGTTGATTTAGATCATCTATTTCCAAGGCTTGAAAAAGTAGCCAGTAATCTTAAATCACGACTCTTCGCATGTCTTTGGACAGTGCGTTGTTGGCCAACGTAAAATTAGACCACTTCAAGAAAGTAGGTAATGAAAAGCTTCGAAGATTGAACATAGTACTCACACCAACATTGACAAAGGTCAAAACAGATTCCGAAAAACTTGAAATTATGAGATTATACCATAATAATCCATTATTTGGAGGTCACCCTGGCATTACACGAATGCTCAGGAAGATAAGATTGCAATACCATTGGAAGAACATGACGAGGGACATTACCCGTTATGTGAAATCTTGTGTAGAGTGCCAAAAGAACAAGTCATTGCCGAAAACAAGAGAACCGATGATCGAAACGCAAACGCCAACGCGTGCATTTGATACCATCATTATCGATACAATTGGTCCTTTTATGAGATCAAACAAGGGTAATGAATACGCTATAACAATAATATGTGACTTGACCAAATACTTAGTCACAGTAGCAATTCCTGACAAATCTGCTCGAACAGTCGCCAAAGCGATTTTCGAAGGTTTTGTTTTGATTTATGGTCCTATGCGGAAAATGATTTCTGATATGGGAACCGAATATAAGAATCAGACCATAAAGGAATTATGTCAATTGTTGAATATCGACTACGTCACTTCAACAGCCTATCATCATCAGACATTGGGTACCATAGAACGATCCCATAGAACATTCAATGAGTATGTACGTTCGTACATATCCTCGGATAGAACTGATTGGGATGAATGGTTAGCTTACTTCACGTATTGCTTTAATACAACACCTTCAACAGTACATAATTACTGTCCATATGAACTAGTCTTTGGTAAAATACCACCATCCATAGACGCTTTAAAGTCGGATAAAATTAGTCCACTTTATAACATAGATTCATATGAGAAAGAAGTGAAGTATAGAATCCAGACAGCACAGAAGAGGGCTGCATTGATGCTCGAAAAGGCAAAATTGACCAACAAAGGCCTATATGATGGGACAACAAGGCCGATAAGCGTAAATATTGGAGATCTAGTTCTTTTGGAGGACAATGCCGGTCATAAATTAGAACCACTCTTTAAGGGTCCCTTTGAGATCAAAGAAGTGGATGACCATGGCAATTGTTTACTAGCAATCGACGATACAAGGATTATGAAAGTCC
Source organism: Delia radicum (assembly GCA_021234595.1). Lineage (NCBI taxonomy): Eukaryota > Metazoa > Arthropoda > Insecta > Diptera > Anthomyiidae > Delia > Delia radicum. The sequence goes on from CM037854.1 coordinate 52,932,700, forward strand.
ATAAAAATCGTCTTAGAAAATTCCAACTGTAAATATTGTAAATTATTTAATTAAATTCTAATATATTTTTATATATTATAAGAAAAAAAAATTTCTAGAATAAAATTTTTTTTATAAAATTGCAACTTAAATTATAAATTTTAAACTTTTTAAAAAATTAAAATAATAATTAAATTATAATTTTTACATTAAAAAACAAAAAAAAAAATTTTTTTAAATAACAAATAAATATAATAAAAGAAAAATATTTAATTTTTTTTAAAAAAAAAAAAAAAATGTTTAAAATAAATATTAAATAAAATAGAAATATAATATATAAATTAATTTTTAAACTAAAATTAATTTTTATTTAACTAAGTTATATAAAAAGATTGATCAATTAGCTACTGATCAATCTTTTTCCCAAAAGGGAGGTGTAGTGTGATTAATAAGTCAACATTGTCGTGCAATAGCAATCACTGTCATAAACTGACACTTAATTGTGATTGGCTAAAAGCCGTACTTTTTTGGTTGATTAATCTGACACCTTCATAATATGAACCGTGGGAACCACTCATTTGATGGTTACCCACGAAATATAATTAAGGTAAATTTTAAGTACAAAAATGTTAATAAAACAGTTGCTCATCAGAGCCCAAACAAAACAAATCATGGTGTATTTTTCTTACTCTACATGTGTGTCTTTGTCTTTCGCTTTACTCTGTCTACATATCTGTATATGTTTGTTTGCACTAGATTATTAATCTATAAACATTTAGTTTAGAAATACATATTAAATTTAAATATTTTTGTTTTTCGTTATAAATTATGAAAAGTTTTTCGACCTTTGAAATGAATGACTTTATTAAATAATTGAGCTCTAGGTCACGTTTGTATTTATAAAATATCCTTTATTATTTTAAATATCTCCAATATTTCGTCATTCTTTGAATGACATCTTCAGGGAGTCTAAAATTGTCCAATAATAATACAATATTAATACATATAAAGAAAACATATTATAACATAATAACAATTTTTTTTTATATATATAATACATTAACATATAACGCAGACATAACATCAAACTAATATTAACAACTTAAGATTGTAGGGTACAAAACATATGAAAATAAATGCTTACATGAACAACAACAAACAATATTAAAAACAAAACTTTTTGCCGCTACCCTCCACTCTGGTCAACACAACATTTACAACTGTTTTTTATTTATTTATTTTCATATTCGTTTGTTTACTAAAAATCTAAAACGCTTTCCAATGTTCTCAGTGTCTGATTTGAAACTCATACGTTGTTTAGTTGGTACTTTCATAATGTTCAGAGCTTCCAACATGAAGCGGTGCCGGTACCTGCTCTCAACTTGTAGTATCCGCAAACTTTCTAAATCAGGACTGTGATTATGGTGTTTACAATGTGCCGTAAGTGCTGTTTTATTAGCATCATTGTTTATATTTCTTAATTTAATGTCCGATTTATGACCAGCTAACCTAGTTTTTAATTTATTTTTCGTGGTCCCTACATAGACCATGTCACAACTTTCTGAAACACTTTTACCATTACAAGAAACATTTGATTTATCTTTATCCTCTACTTTATCCTTGGTTTTACTATAAATTTTTTTTTAAACAATTATCAGTCTTATGAGCTATTTTATATTTGTCAGCATTGAATAATTTCGATTTTTCAAATCTCTCTGAAGATTTCAGGTACATATGTGATAGATTTATAGATTAATGCTTCTTTTTCCTCTGTTGAATTTTCTTCTCTTTTCTTTTCCATAGTCTTTTAAAAGCTTTTTTACAGTTTATTGGAAAATTATTATCTGTAAGCATTTTTATTATTTTACGGTGGTTTTCTTATGAAATTCAACGTCACTAATATTTAACACTCTTTTGATCAAATTATTCGCTGTGTTAATTATTATTCTTTTAGGGTGTTTTGTGTAGTAATTAATTATTCTACCCGAGGGCCGAAGGCTTCTGATACCAATCAATTTTCAGAGAATTTCGCTCCTCTTATAACTATTGTATCTAAATACGGTAATCTATTATTGCACTCATTTTCCACAGTAAATCTAATCATACGATGAAAGCCATTAAGAGTTGTCAAAATTTCATTTATTGCACTATGCTGAACTACGCAAA
>CM037854.1:52934944-53005830 GCA_021234595.1 Delia radicum
GTAGGCTAGTTGGTAGCGTGCTGGCTTATTAGTGCGGGGGTCGTGGGTTCGATTCCCACCAGAGGCACCGGTCTGTTTTCGCTACAACGAGCCGAAGGCCATAGTAGCTAGTGCTCGGTTAGGGTAATAGTATATAATTTGTAATTATATGATTATTAATTAATAAAAAAAAAAAAATATTTGTATGTAAACATATTTATGATTGCCTGTAGACGGTTTTCACTTTTTCCAAACATACACTCATAATAATCTATAGGTAAAATACACGGAACTTGTTATTTATTTTACGAAAGTTTTGGTTATTTTGACATTACGAAAAATATTGTAGAATATACAAATCACATTTCGTAAAGTTTTGTAAAAACTTTTTTTTAATAAAAATGTGGTACATACCTTACGGTTTTTTTTTTAAATTAAAAAAAAAATGTAATGGTGCCACACCAGAATCGAACTCACGATTTCAGTAACGTCCTGCTGTGTTGAAGTAGACCCCTCTACCAAAGTAGCTGATGCAATACAACAAACTAAAAAGGAACTTAAGTCAAAAATATTATGAAATTTTTATGAAAACTAGAAAAGTATGCTACATATATTTAATAAAAAAGGTAAAATGACAATTAAATATTTTATTATGTTTATTGAACTAAATAAAATAATATAATTTTTTTATAAATATATCAAATAATATATTAAAAAACAAAATAAAAAAATAATAAAATAATAAAAATAAAAAACTTTAATAACAATTTCAAACTAATTGCATTTTATTATTAAATATTTTATCTTTTTAAATATTTGTTTTATTGAATTTCATACTAAACACGGGACTTCATACTAAAGTGGAAGTAGTGTTTTCGGGTCCTCTTTAACTTGTTTTAGGATCCTCTTTATTAAACAAAATACAAAATATCCATTTATATCAAAACACAAAAATAGTAATAATGAAATAAAAAAATAAAACATAGAAATTTAAAAAACATTAATAAACAAAAAAAATATAAAAACTAAAAAAAAAAAAAAAAAAAAAAAATGTCGTGGCCAGGAGTTGAACTCGCAACCTTCTGATTGCAAATCCGACCTCTAACCACATCAACATCCATATGTAATATTTGTAACATTATAAATTTTTGTACAATGTACTAAAAAAATATTACGAACTCATGTTTGTATTTTTTACGAAATTTGTAAATTTATATAATTTGTTTTATACAAAAGTTTTGTAATATAAACAAAATGTTTGTACATTCTACGAAAAATATTTTTGCATTTTAAGCATGGATTATTATGAGTGTATATATAAACAAAATTATATTTGCAAACAAAAACACGTTATATTAGAAACACGGGAAACAGAAATGTTTTCCCAAGAAAATATATATTCCCAACATGGCTTTTTTTTCAGCGTGCACAACTTTAAAAGACCATGAAAACGAAAACTGTGCTAAGTTTACATAAATTTTTTGAGGTTTTCATATACACACTTTTCAAAGCAATCGGTTTTTATTTGCCATTCCATTGTTAACCCACATCAGTAAGCGTATTTATTGCTGGAAATGACAAACAGATTACAAAAATGCTTCATTTTTGAAAAGTCCAACGTTTCTCCAATTTTTTGTATCCCTTCCAAAAAACAGGATTTTTCGAGATCAATAAAATAGGCATTTGCTTGATCAATAATTTCATTTTTGGAGCTAAATCTCTTTCCACCGAGCCATTTCTTTAGGTTGGAAATAGGAAATAATCACTGGGGGCTAAATCCGGAGAATATCGCGGATGAGGTACCAATTCGTATCCCAATTCATTGAATTTTGCCATTGAGACTGCACACGTGTGCACTAGGGTGATAACTTTTTTGGACAACATTCTCCCCAGGGGTTTTCTAATGGCAAATATTGTATTAATGATAAAAAAAACTATTTCAGTTCAATTTGGTAAAAAAAACCTTGCGCACCGACAGCGATTTCTAAAATGCCTTTAATATGTTTTTTTTTAAATTTTTTTTAATAACAATTTTTTTAAAATATGGTTTTTACATATGTAAGTAAGCAAATTTGGAAGAAAACTATTCCATTGACTCGAAAACGGACTTTACTATTGATATCAGCATGCCTTAATTATATAGATGTGATGGTCAGACGTTGAGGCATCAAAAAAAGTTTTTTTTTTAACTTTGTTTGATTCAAAACTTTAACGCGTTTGGTGCGGAACCTTTTTAACGATAGCGAAAAACTAAAAACGCAGTTCTTAATATTTGTCCATGCCCTACACAATTATGTCTGGGGAGATTTGATATTTGCAAAAAATGCAAAAAGTTATCACCCTAGTGTGCACCCATGCATTATCTTGATGAAAAATAAATTTTTTCTTGTCCATATGGGGTCGTTTTTTAAATCCTCGCTAAATCCGTGCAATAAGTTGGCAAATTATTCGCCGTTTATTGTTTTTTCCCTTTTGAAGGCAACCGATGTGGATTATCTCGCGTGCATCCCAAAAAACCCGTTGCCATCACCTTATTGGCGGACAAACTTACCTTGGCCTTCTTCGTAGCCGGTTCACCCGGAGAAACTCATTATTTAGACTGCTGCTTGGTCTCCGGAGTGTTGTAATGGTTCCATGTTTCATCCAAAGTCACAAAACGCCTCAAAAACTCATTCGAATTGCGGTTAAACAATTCCAAACAATCCTTTGAAGTTTTCTCACGATTTCGTTTATGGTCAATTGAGAGCAATCGTAATCAAAATATGAAGGTAAAAATTTCAGTTTTTGCTTAAATGAAAATTTTCACTATTCAATAAAATATTTATTAATAGACATAATCCAATGATTTTTTGGATTTAACTAGACTTTAAGGTCAACAAATCGAAACAAATGTCAGAATTTATGATTTTCTGAAAACAATCCCACAATTCCTAAAAATAAAAAAATAAATCCAAAAATGGGATTTTTTTCGTTTGTTGCTGCCATGTCGACATTTAAAGCGGGGATTGGAAATGACTTACACACTACATTAGGTATCTGTTGGAATATCTAAAACCGGTTTCCACTACCCAATTGGAGGCGTGCACAAATTTTAACTGTGAGTTAAAGTTGATATTTACCTCAAAAATGTGGCAACTTTGGAAGCGTATGGGGGGAAAAGTATTTACAAATCAAATTTTTTTTTTACCACAACTCGCATTTATATAAAAGACCTTCCAGAAAAGTATACATACTTTATATGTTCAGAAGAAAATATTTGTCTGGAGCGATAAAAAGTTTGGTGCTTTTTGGGGAAAATATCGCCAAAATTTACTTTTTTTTTTAATTTCTACTTTAAACTAATGTAATTTTTGACTGAAACAAGATATTGAACTAATTTTTTTAATTCAATCAAGAATTTTATTGGCTAAATAACCGTTATTTTAAAACGAAAATTGGTCCCAATTTTCTCCCGATATTCGAAAAACTTTGGACCTGAGTCGGACAAAATTTGGAATTTCACATTTTCAAATCGGAATATCTCGGAAACTATTGGAGGTAACCCACACATGTAGGCATGTTTTTTGTTCAACTTTACAAGAAGATTACTAATATGTAAATTTTTTGAAAATCGGATGAGAAACAGAAAATGGCAAACACTCAAAATTTTTTATGAAAAAAGTACCCAACTTTGGACAGCCATTTTGCCGCCCCCAAAGGGTCTGGAAGGTTCAAAATCAAAACTAAAACTCCATTTTATGTCTTTTATGCATGCTCCAAATTTCATTGCAATCGGACCACAAGTTAACAAATGGCCGAATTATTTCCACAAATTTTGTGATTTATCCCACTGTGCATTGTAAGATAAAATGGTGCATTCTCGCAGAATGTTCGTTAGCTTGACGAGGAGTTTTCTCATGGACATATAGGGTCATCTACATGGCGCCAGTTGTAATGGGTTTCTAGCGTTCTTCCTGTATCGGTTCGTAGTCTGTTAGATTACAACATGCTCTCCTTGGTAGTTGAAGGTCGGTACCGGTAGCTATTTCGTTGGCGTTGAGCGCAGTGTTCCTGAGATCAATCTCAATGTTGTGTGTCTTTTTTTTTTTTTTTTTAAAGAGAAGCAACACTCAGGAAATTCTTTACATTAATTAATGTGTTGTTTTCTTTGGAAAGGGGATAGTGGAGAGGTAAAAGGTGGTGAAAGATGAAGGGCTTCAAACATGGCCACACTGTAAATGCGCGAGTAGATAAGTCTTAGAACAGTTGTTGCTCGCCACTTGATGTAGAGTTGGCGAATTTATTGAAGCTTTTTGTTTCATAGCCCTGATTCATTATTTCACTTCGGTGGGGTTAAGTGCTATGGGAACACCGAAGGTGAGCGCAGCTAGCGATACATATAAGTGATAGAAAACTCATACATATTATTTTTCTAAATTGAAGTTGTCGTCACCGGGAATCGAGCCCGGAACCATCTGTGTAACAGTTCAACGCTCTAACCATTACACCACAACTCTATCCACCTCAGTCTCTCTCAAGCAGCCCTCTATTTATTTGTTAGTAAACTCGCACCGTTCAAATGAAAACATGTTCCAGTAATTTTAAAGTTTAAATTAATTTTTATCATGTTTTCAAATAATAATTTAATAAAATGTTTATTTATTTAAAATTTTAATGGAATAAAAGTGGAATGCTCCGTATGCAAAAATAATACTTTACTCTTTCTATTTAAAATTGTCTCAATAAATAAAACTACAAGTTTCCAATATATTTTTTTTTAATTTTAAACTCTTTATACATAAATAAAATGTTTATGAGTCACGTGTTGACACAATATCATAACTACAACCAAATTTGTATAAACTCAATTTGCTTTCGATATTTTATTTAGAATAAAAATTTGTAGTTATATTTTTTGTTTTCCTTTTCGAAAAAGATACATGAAATTGCTTCTCTGATTACTTATAACATCTGTCAATTATGACAAATAACATAATAAGAAATTCAACGAAGCATGCAATACTGTCAAAAAAAGAAGGACTTTACATTTCATTTGTTACACATAAAATTAGAGCCAAAATTTTAAAAACTTGTAAGCATGCACATAAGGGTTATAGCTTTTGACTTTTTTTTTTGCAAAATATCAAATTTTACCTATATTCTCCGTGAACTAAAAAGAATTATTTTGCCAAAATTGTAAGTAATTCCACTCTATCGTATTGATCTAAAAGAACACAACAGCTTTTAAATTTTCCAATTTAAGCGTATATTTTTACGCGTATATATATTTTAAAATTATTGTGATAGTTTTTTCTCGAAATATACCGTCAATTTTGCAGAATAGCAAGTACTTTACGAAAATAGTATTTGAACACATTTTGAGCTGTAATAGTAGAAACGTGAAAAAAATTATTTTTAGAAATTGCACTTTATGCGGGAGGAGTTTGTTTTAAAGTGACCCGAAAAGCGATGGTGATGGGTAAACATTTTGCAAAAAAAAAAGTTATAAACCTAATGCCCATATTTATATACCAAACTAAAATGTGAAAATAGTTTATAAATGGTATGAAAAAAAAGTTTTTACAAAAAAAAAGTGCAACTACACCGTTTGCAAAAATAATTTGAAAAAAGATTAAAAACCCGACGAAAAAAGTTTTTATATAGCCATATATAGCGTGATATAATTACATAATATTTTACATATGACCATACTAATTCTTACGAAAATTACTTATATGGCTATATATCATCATACATCATTCGGATATGAAACATAAACATTTTTATTTTTTCTTGTGTCATATTTTCGCAAAACCGTATAATTAAGTATAATTACACTACTCAAGAATTCCAGGCTACTAAAAAAAATTACTAGTGGATCAAATTATTTAAAATGTTGATGATCTTAAATGTAAAAATTCTGAAATACCCAAATCAAAACTTCAATAAAGGTATTGGTGTGAAATTCGAAGTTTTTTATTTTAATGTTATCAAAGTGATCGTTAATCAAATAATTTTTATATCGAATTAAATCTGAAAAAAAAATTTCAAACACTTATATAAAATGTAAAAAAAAAAAAATAAAATTTGGAAAATTCGTTCTTTTAAAATCAGAGAAAAGTAATTTGTCGTTTTGTAAATTTTTGTTAAGATTTTCTAGCTTTTTCACTTTTGGTTTCGGCCTGTCTTTTTAATTACAATTACATTTTTACAGAGTTTAAAATATTTTTTGTTAAATTTTCTGGCGTTTATTTTTTCCCACCAAAACATTCTATAAATCTAAAATTCCTAGAAGTTTTTAAGGATTTTTGTTACACAAAATATGCTCACTCTCTGTAAACACCTTGTGCCTGCAAACGGGAAACATGCCGTTTTTAAGGAAAGCCAAAGCTTAAATTGAACAAATTTTTGCTCAAATCATAACAAATATTTCAAAAACTATCAGCAGCAACATTGAAATAAGTCAATTTATCAATTTAAAGTCGCGAAAAAATATTCGTTTTCCAATTTACAGTCACAAGTTATATATTATTTCTCAGTAAGTGAGAGTATTGTAATCTCTTTATTTTCTAACCTCTTTGAAAATATCCTCTGTCTCAGCGCAACCAGAAATATGTTGTTTCGTGTTTTTTTCCTGTGCGTCGCATTGAAGAATGAACAACATTTTAGAACAATTGACGAATTTTGGCATTGATTTGTTATAGCATTTTTTTGCATATTTTGCTCTTGTTTTTGCTTATTTTTGAGCATATTTTAGTACTTTTTAGAACAAAAGCATAATTTTATAGCACATTTTAGCAATTTTTTTTTTAGTTATCGAACAATTTTATGTTTCAATAAAAAATATTTTTTTGGTTTTTCAACACTGATTTCGAAATGTTGGCAAATTAAAATTTCTTGTTTTAGACTGCTACCAACTCAGCTGTATTCAATGTTTTATTCCCTTTTCGAGTGGCAATTAAAATTAATTTTTTAAAGTTACTCCAACTATACTGAAAAATGAGATTTAAAATAGGAGCTAAAAATTGATTATGAGCTAAAAATTGATTTTTTTAGAACATCTTGCCGATTGTTTTGGTTTTTATTAATTTTGATAATACAAATTTGAAAAAACAAAACGATAATTTTTATGTTCCGTAATTCTTGCGGTACTATGATTCTAGTAAACCGAATTTTTCTACCAAAATTATTTAAAAAAAAGTATTTACGACTTTTTATTTTATTAATTAATAATCATATAATTACAAATTATATACTATTACCAGCGGCGTACCCAGGATTTTGTTTTGGGGGGGGGGGGGCCCAATTTTTTGTTTTTTAAATTTTTTTTGTTTGAAAAGCATATAATTTTGGTTTAAATTTATTGATCTAAAAAAACAATTTATATTTTTTTTTATTAAAACAAAAAGTTCAGCTTCGGCTTCGGCCGAACATTGATATTATGGCCGAAGTTCGGCTTCGGCCGAAAAAAATGAGTTCGGTCGGACACTAATATTTTGTATCTGTTAAATAAGTTTTGGATGGGAAAGTTACCATTGACGTTATACCCAGTTATGATAGAAATTTTGAAGCAAAAATGTTTTGACATGTCTTTCCTTTTTTTAGTTTTTTTATATCTACAAACAAGTTTTTTTTGAAATATTAACAAATTTATGTATCAATTAAATAATTTTATTTTGATTTTTAAAGCGAGCTATCATATTAATTAAGATCCTTATATACTATTAACAAAGCTCTTAAAATTTAATTCAACGATTTTTTTTCATAAAAGTGTCAATGTCAGGTTCAACCTTTTCTCCAGGGACAGTAAAAATTATTCCTTTTTTCATAAAAGCCAGATGAATAATAAATGTTATTTTTTGATTTTTATTTTTTCGAGCAAAAGTTAAAATTATTTTTTGATTTCTATTTTTTCGAGCAAAAATAAAAGTTATTTTCTGATTTTTATTTTTTCGAGCAAAAATAAAAGCTATTTTTTGATTTTTATTTTTTTGAGCAAGTATAAAAGTCATTTTTTGGTTTAAATATTTTTTTTTACCAAAAATAAAAGTTATTAGCTTTGTAATTATACAGCAAATATTATACAGCAAATATTTTGCAATGTTATTTTTTGTGATAGAGCAATTCCATATGAAAACGATCAAAATTGGCAAATTTTTGGACTACCCCTCTCCGATTTTAAAATAAATAGTCTCAATCGATTGCCCAGCAAAAAATAATGTACCTACATATTTTTTTTTTTTTTATAGTGACTGGTTTAGTGGTGGTGTGCACCACTGTCATGTGACAAAATTGAAGAATTCTTCATAAGGGACCTCATTGAAAGTTGTTTAAAAAAAAAAACTACTAAAGCGATCGCAACGAGTGATAGCTCGTTGGAAAGGTATTGAATCAGGCTTTAATTAAAAAATAAAATTTTCCTAATTTTTCTTGTTAAATAATTAAAAATAATTCAATTATAAAAAATATAAAAACAATGAGAACAAGGTGGTCTCTTAAATGCTCTTCTCCTGTCCAAACAAGGAGTCGGGGGCCCATTTTTTTATGGCTGATTCTTAAAGCAAAAATTATGAGGAATCCAAAAAAAATAAAATTAGCCGGAAAATTTAGGAGCTTCTGTGGAAAATCGGAAAATTTAATTTTAATGGGAAAAAAGGTAAATTTCTGAAAAAAATTAGGAAAATTTTATTTTTCAATTAAAGCCTGATTCAATACCTTTCCAACGAGCTATCACTCGTTGCGATCGCTTTAGTAGTTTTTTTTAAAACAACTTTCAATGAGGTCCCTTATGAAGAATTCTTCAATTTTGTCACATGACAGTGGTGCACACCACCACTAAACCAGTCACTATAAAAAAAAAAAAAATATGTAGGTACATTATTTTTTGCTGGGCAATCGATTGAGACTATTTATTTTGAAATCGGAGAGGAGTCGTCCAAAAGGTGATCGCTTTCATATGGAATTGCTCGATAACTGTATTAATATATATTATTATACATTTTTTAAGTATCTAACTACAAGAATAACATCTCTATTTGTACGAGCAGTGCGGCAATTTTTGGAAATTAAATTCGTCATTTTTAAAACAATAATTCTAAAAAAATATCGTCATATTAAAAATAAGTTTTACTGATTATAAAACTCGAAAATATTACAAAAGGCAACCATAAAATTTATATATTATATGTATATATTATATATATATAATATAACTGCGTTATTTGTCATTTATTCGTTATAAAAATAAAAATTTATAACTTATAAAAATCAAATAATAACTTTTGCCCGAAAAAATAAAAATCAAAAAATAACTTTTAATTTTGCCCGAAAAAATAAAAACCAAAAAATAACTTTTATTTTTGCTCGAAAAAATAAAAATCAAAAAATATCTTTTATTTTTGCCCGAAAAAACAAAAATCAAAAAATTACTTTTATTTTTGCTCGAAAAAATAAAAATCAAAAAATAACTTTTATTTTTGCTCGAAAAAATAAAAATCAAAATATAACTTTTATTTTTGCCCGAAAAAATAAAAATCAAAATAACTTTTATTTTTGCTCGAAAAAATAAAAATCAAAAAATAACTTTTATTTTGTTCGAAAAAATAAAAATCAAAAAATATTTTTTATTTTTGTTCAAAAAAATAAAAATCAAAAAAAAACTTTTATTTTTGCTAAAAAAAATAAAATTCAAAATTTTAAAAAGCAATGCATTTTATTATAGACTAGTTCATAAGGATCAAAATGGTATGCTTGAAACAGTTTTCCGACATTTACTTCTAATTGCTTTTTTTGTTTAAAAATTTGGAAATAACTGTTATTTTCGGTCCCTGCTTTTCTCGATACACTGATGCAAGAGCTAGAGCACCAAGTCTAGCTTCACCCATAAAATTCCTTAAATATGTTTTCACTCTTTTTAGGGTGGAAAAACTTCTCTCCGCGGATGCAGTTGTAACAGGAATTACTATCAGTAAATGTAAAAACATGTAAACGTTTGGAAAAAGTTCCTTGTTGCAATCTTGAATAGTCTTTATGGTAGTGTTTCCATAGATCAATTTCAGTTAATATATCATTAGTTTGAAAAATTATAGTCTCAAAAAATATTATAAATTCATTTATTACATACTAACCAAAACAAAAATAAAATATAAAATCGAAAATATTTCGGGGGGGGGGGGGCTTTGGCCCCCAGGGCCCCCCCCCCTATGTACGCCACTGACTATTACCCTAACCGAGCACTAGCTACTATGGCCTTCGACGCTTTGTAGCGAAAACAGACCAGTGCCTCTGGTGGGAATCGAACCCACGACCTCCGCACTGATAAGCCAGCACGCTACCAACTAGCCTACCGGGGCGCACAATTTAAGACTTTTTAAACCATTTCAAAAGTAGATTTACAACATTTATGTTAAATTTTATCATTTTTGGATTAAAGCACATATTTTAATAGGAACAATAATAAATATTTAAACATCTGATGACTTTTTTTCACAGAATTTTTCTAATTAAATTACAATATTTGAAAATATTTAAGAAAATGTCGTGTGCAACTGAAAATCCGCTTGCTTAGCACTACTGATACTCATGTCATAGTTTTGCCAGCCCTGGCTTAGGCAACCAACAAAAATTTCAATGCGCAAAAGTTTTTAATTTATACAATATTACAATACCTCAGTTTGTATTGTAATTTTAAAGTTATTTTGTGTCGTATTATAATTAATATTTTTTCAACCATTTCATTAAATTCAATTAACAGTGTTAGTTGAATTAAATGAAATAATGTAAGTCGTCCTTTCTTTAAGTGAAATTGCATTTGTTTTTAACTACATAGTATTCTGAGTGAAAACATGTACAAACTATTTTTTTGTTTCAAAACACGTCCAAAACAACTCCAGTGGAAACGTAGCATAAAATACTTTCTTAAATATAAAATAATAGACACAAAACTGCGTAAATAAAAGAAAAAATTTAAGTCTTAAAAAATGTTTAAGGTCGAGCTAATTTTATTTTGTCGTAGTTGAGAGCAATTTGTTTTTTTTTTTTTTTTCATTTTAAACATTTTTATATTCTAAACCACACATAATGTTTTAAATTGAGCACAAAGTGTTATAAAAATTATTTAACACATTTTTGTATACAAAGTTATACAAGTTTAATTATTCACAAATACATTTTATTGCTAAATACGAATGATTTAGAGTAAATGTGTATTATATTTGAATTTTACACATTTGTGCCTAATTCTAAAATAATTTGTGTTTAAATAAAATTTGTCAAAAAATTATATGTTATTGAATAAATACGAGGGCGGATCAATAAGTCCGTGACCTTTCGAACTTACCTCGTAGTTATATGAAATGTAACACTGCTCCCATCAAGTACCACACTGTCAAATTTTGAGCAAGTTCCGTCATTTTCTTTGCGTTTAACAGCTGTTTAAAACATACAACCTCGTGAATTTTTTTAAAAATAGAAAAAAAGGAATTTCGAGTTCTCATTAAACATTATTTTTTGCGAATAAAAGAACCGTCAATAAAACCAAGAAAAAGCTTGATAAACACTATGGAGACTCTGCACAATCGATTTCAATGGTAAAAAAGTGGTTTAATTTCGTTGTGGTCGCACAAGTACAAATGACGCTGAACGTTCTGGACGGCCAATTGACGTCAATAAACCCGAAAATGTCGAAAAAATCCACGATATGGTGTTGGCCGATCGAAGAGTGAAAGTGCGTGAGATTGTTGATGCCATAGTCATTTAATATGGCAGTGTGATTTCGATTTTAAATGATCAGTTGGGTTTCAGAAAGCTGTCTGCAAGATGGGTGCCGCGTTTGCTCTCAATTGACCATAAACGTAATCGTGGCCAATAAGGTGATAACAGCAGTTTTTTGGGATACACGCAGGATAAACCACATCGATTACCTTCAAAAGGGAAAAAAAATAAACGGCGAATATTATGCCAACTTATTGGACCGATTTTACAAGGATTTAAAAAAAGACCCCATATGGCCAAGAAATGCTTATTTTATGAACCTCGAAAAATTCTAGTTTTTGGAAGGGATACAAAAATTGCAGAAACGTTGGACTAAGCAAAAAAATTGTTTTTCATTCAAAAAGTCATGCACTTATTGATCAGCCCTCGTATATAACAGAATATTGCCAAGTTTCGCTAATATTCCAACTGTATTTTCTTGATCACATTTAAATCTGAAAATTCCCAGGAAAAAATTACACATTCCAAAAAGAGGGTGATGCCCACACTTGCTTACATATCTCATTGCCAACTTTAGTAACTGCAATACCAAACCCATTCCAACGATAGAGTCAAAAAAGCAAGTAGTATTGTAATCCATTCTTTAAAATTAAACCAGAAAGCATGAACTCAATAACAAAGTAATTATTTACTTAAAAGAAAATAACAATGTTATTAACTTATATGTATAACTTTTAGTAATCAAGAAGTAATCATATACTTTTTCTTAATAAAATTACGTTATAGGAAGTAGTTCCTCTTTTTGAAGAAAGAAGTTATACAATTTTAAAGAATTTATCTCATATATTTTTTCAAACAAATCTTTATTAGCAGGAAAATAATACTAAAACCAGAACTTGCATGTTGCCTAAATTTTGTTAAACTGCGGTTAGGTATAAATTAGGGAAGCGCACGTGAGCAGAAAATTGTGAGTGGAAGTTGAAATTACTGACGTTATCGTGAGTGAGTGTAAAAAAAATTTTTCGAGGGTGATTGTGCGTGAGTCATATCTTTGTTTTTCAATTTTGAATCGTTCTTTTTTTGAAAAATTTATATTTTCGTGGTTTATAGCTCCAAAATTATGACAAACCCATGTTTTCATAACAATTCGATGTTTCACTTTTTAGGATTTTATTTCCGTATGAGTTTTGATCGTTATATTTGAGTGACTTAGGAGAATCACGTGTGAGTAAAAGTTGAATTTACTTATGGAACTACTTCTTTTTTTTAAATGAAAGTTCTTCTTATTTTTTCTAAGGAACTATTTGTTTATTTTTTTTTTGTGTAAGTACTTCGTAGTTTTACAATGGAACTATTTCTTTATTAAAAAATGTATGTAGTTCTTAAAAATATAAAGTAAATAGTTCTTCGGTAAAAAAATAATCAATTATAAAGAATCAACTATTTTAGTCTCATGCCCTGTTAAAAGAATCGAGTAGGTAATCTAGTAAGGAATGCGTTCTGCCCAAAATGCTTGATTACAAACCCGCTTACCTTTTTGGAAATTTTTGCTGGGTTATAAGTTTATAAGTTAGTTTTAACTATGATTTTCTTTTTTTTCTCAGTTTCCTGCAGAGATACAAAATAGTTTTTAAATACGGTCAATTGCAGAAAGTAATACACTAAGGATAGTATGTGTGTAAAGTATTGTAGTTAAAAACAAATGAAATTTCACTTAAAGAAAGAACGACAAACATTTCATTAAATTCAACTAACATTTGTCATTTGTTTTAACTGTTTAAGAATTACTAACAATTGTAGTAAAAATTAACCACAAATGTTAGTAAAAAATAAACAAACATTTATTTTTTTATTTTTGTAAATAACAAAAAATGATAGTAAAAAATTAATGTAAAATCATAAAACAGTCATTTGATGTGGGTTGCTTTTTTAAATGAACTACAAAGTTAGTAAAAAATTAAATTTGTTCTGCAAATGACTGACATTTACATTAAAAATAAAGAGACTGTATTACAACTCAAGAAACTACATATTTTTAAAGCAGAAGTTCCCGGAGTGTTCTCGTACCATTAAAGAATTCCGTTCAAGCCTAAATAGTCAACAACACTTTCAAGGAGAATTGTGTTAAATAATATGGCAATATTTAAATTGAATTAAATATTCAGAAATAAAATTTTTAAAAAATTTTATTTATTTTTTTTTTTTTGATAAAAACGCGGTTTTAACCCAAATCGTAAATAAAAAATCTCGGCATCTAAACTTATATATTCGCATTTATCTGTAGTATGTTAAAAACAAAATCCCCAGATATTTCAATTTGCACATTTTATGTAAATTTATGGGTTTCAAGGTAGGCATTAAGTTACCTACCATTATGGTAGTAAATTTTAATAAAAATTTATTAGGGTGTATAAACTTTTTTTTTTTTTTTTGTTTGCTCCTTAATAAAAAACAAATACATGTGTACAAATAAATTTATTTTTATGGCTGAATATTTGGTTTTCATCAGTTTTTTTTTAATTTTTGTTTTTTTTTTTTCAAAAACAAAATTTAAAATTATCAATCTTTGTTGAAAAAAGTTGAACAAAATAAAACAAAAAATTTAGAACAGTAATAAATGTTGTGAAAATTTGTAAAATCATATCTATATGGAGGCGCTTTACAATTTTTTTTTTTTGTAATTTAGTAAGGAATTTCGGTGTCATGAATGCGACTAATTATAGATTTTCAAACATCACTTATAAATTTCAAAGCAATGGTGGAAAGCTACAATTAAAGAGATTTTCTGGTAGAAAAAATAGATTACAACATTTGATTCAAAATTTACATTCTGCAAACAGACAAATTTGTATATTTCTTTTCTTGCAGTTTTTTTTCTTGTTGCCATTTTTTAACAAAAATTTTTTTTTTTTATTAATTAATAATCATATAATTACAAATTATATCCTATTACCCTAACCGAGCACTAGCTACTAACGCCTTCGGCGCGTTGTAGCGAAAACAGATCAGTGCCTCTGGTGGGAATCGAACCCACGACCTCGCACTGATAAGCCAGCACGCTACCAACTTGCCTACCGGGGCGCACAGAATAAAATTTTTAAAAAAATATATGTATTCTAATAAAAATTTAATTCAAAACTGTACCTATAAAATTTCAAAATACTGGCGGAACGCGAAAAAATCTTTCTGGTACAGTTAATTGTTGTTTAATGCTAATCCATGATTTACATATTGCAAACGAACAAATTTCATAAAAAAAAAATTGCAATTTTGTTTTGAAAATTTTGTTTGCAGTATTTTCTACGAAAATATGAAAATTTGAAAGAAAAATATTTCCAATAAAAATGCAATTGAAATCCGTACTTAAAAAATTTGCAAATAGTGTCGAAACGTGAAAAAAATTTTCTGGTACAGTTAATTGGCTTTAAAATTAAATCCACGATTTACATGCTGCAATCGAACAAATTGGTAAAAAAAAAACAAAATTGTTTGCAATTATTTTGCAATTATTTTTTAAAGCGGTACGTAAAAATAGCTTTCTGGTGTAATTTATTGATTTTAAAATTGAATCTGCGATTTAAAATTTGCAATTGTTTCTGCATTGTTTTTTTTTTTTAAATATGAAAATTAAAAAGCAATATTTCTAATAAAAATGCAATTTAAAATAAAATTTAAAAAAATCCAAATAATGGCGAAACGCGATAAAGGCTTTCTGATGCAATTTATTGATTTTAAATTTTAATTTACGATTTACATGCTGCAAACAAACAAATTGGTAAAAACAAAATGTTTGCAATTTTTTTCAATCTTTTTATTCAAATTTAAGAGAAAAATATTTCTAATAATAATGCTGGACCACGAAAAAGGCTTTCTGATACAATTAAATGATTCTAAAATGTAATCCACCATTTACATTCTGCAACCAAAGAAAGAAAATATAAAATGTATTTTAAAAAAATTGTCTGACTTAAGCAAATCGATTTCCATTATTAAATTTTATTATTTATTTTATTTCGTTTATTAAATTTTATTAAATTTTAGTACTAATTTACTTTACTAATAATTACAGACACGTTTTGCTATAATAATAAAAATGTTGCACACAGAGAAATAAAGTGCCAACCGAATTTAAAAGTGTATATATTTTTTTTTTTTTTTGAATAAAGAGAAGCAACACTCAGGAAATTCTTCCTATTAGTTAATATGTTGCTTTCTTTGGAAAGGGGATAGTGGATAGATAAAAGGTGGTGAAAGATGAAGGGCTTCAAACATGGCAATACTGTAATTGCGCGAGTAGATAAGTCTTAGAACAGTTGTTGCTCGCCACCTGATGTAGAGTTGGCGAATTTATTGAAGCTTTTTGTTTCATAGCCCTGATTCATTATTTTACTTCGGTGAGGTTAAGTGCTATGGGAACGCCGAAGGTGGGCGCAGCGATACATATGAGTGATAGAAAACTCATACATATTATTTTTTCTAATTGATGTTGTCGTCCCCGAGAATCGACCCGGGAGCATCTGTGTAACAGTCCAACGCGCTAACCATTACACCAATGATATTTACATTAGATTTCTGAATATTTTGGGTGTTGGAACTAAAATTTAGTTCACTTAACCGAACTTTGTTCTGCAAACTAATGTTAAGTTGTGCCAAACATCTGGAATTCGTAATAACTGAATTTGAGTCGTAGTAACCGAATTTCAGTTGGCAAATAGCTCTTTTCCCTTTTTTCTGTGTGTGCTTATAAAATAAAACTTAAAAATGGAATTTTCTCAAATAAATTTGTAAATTGTGTATTGAAAGTCTTAGCAGATGAAAAACAGCATGAAATTTGTGTTCAATATGTTATAGTTTTTTATATATTTATAATATAGCAAATTGCAGTCATACATTGCCAGCTACATATATAAAAAAAATGTTAAAAGAAAATGTATAAAATATGGCAGACATTTTAACAGAATCGAAATAAATTTGTTATAAAAGATGTCAAACTATAAAAAAAACGCTCAATTACATTTATAATATAAAAAAAGAAAAAAATAACCTAAGAACTTTTCACTTTAATCAAAACTTCTATTGAGTTTGAGACATATTTTTTTTTTTTATTTTATTTTATTAATCAAAGACACAACAAAACAACACTTTAAGTAAAGGGTGGTTAAATTTCAAGGGCCGATGTTGATTTTGAATAAAACACAAACTATTTAGGAAATTATTGTTATTTTATTTTATTATGATATATTGGTATTACTCAATTATGTATGGAACAAAATATCGGCCAAATGGGCGCCGCGACCACGGCGGCACACCTCCATCCGATGGTCCAAATTTTCGATGACGCTGAGGCATAATGGAGGTTCTATGCCGTTAATGTGCCGAATTATCTCATCCTTTAGCTCTTGACTTGTTGCTGGCTTATCGACGTACACATTTTCTTTCAAATAACCCCAAAGAAAAAAGTCCAACGGTGTCAAATCACATGATCTTGGCGGCCAATTGACATCGCCATTACGTGAGATAACACGGCCATTGAATTTGTTGCGCAAAAGAGCCATTGTTTCGTTAGCTGTGTGGCAAGTGGCACCGTCCTGCTGAAACCACATATCGTCCACATCCATATCTTCCAATTCGGGCCATAAAAAGTTCGTTATCATCTCACGATAGCGAACACCATTCACAGTAACTGCCTGACCGGCCTCATTTTGGAAAAAAATACGGCCCGATGATGCCGCCAGCCCATAAACCGCACCAAACAGTCACTCTTTGTGGGTGCATTGGTTTTTAGACAATCACTCTTGGATTCTCATTCGCCCAAATGCGGCAATTCTGTTTATTGACGAATCCACTGAGGTGAAAATGTGCCTCATCACTGAAGATGATTTTCTTCGAAAATTGATCATCCACTGTTGCCATTTCTTGCCACCATTCTGCCCATTCACGACGTTTGGAATGGTCAAGAGGCTTTAGTTCTTGAGCCAATTGCACCTTGTAAGCGTGTAAATGCAAGTCTTTATGCATAATGTTCATCAACGACGAGCGTGAGAGGTGCAATTGTTGGGCACGACGACGAGTTGAGGTGGACGGCTCTTCAGCCACACTATCGCGAACAGCAGCAATATTTTCCGCAGTACGAGCTGTACGAGCATGCACTGGTGTTCTCACATCTTCTACAGACCCGGTTTGCTCGAATTTTTCCACGATTTTTGCGATTGTACGCACATTTGGACGATCAAATTGACCAAAAAATCACGAAGTGAACGATATGCATTTTGATTTGAACGCCCATTTTCATAATAAGTCTGGATAACTTTAACACGTTGTTGGATTGTGTATCTCTCCATGGTTCAAATTGAGTAAGTCTGAAATAGAGAAATGTCAAATAAAATTCGGAAAAAAACTTGGCGTTTAGGTGTGGTTCACATTCAACAGCGGCCCCTACAATTTAACCACCCTTTACAAAACTACTACCAGCAGAAAATAGGCAGCAGTAAAAAGATAAAGATAAAGGGCTTCAAAGATGGCAACACTGTAATTAAGCGTGATGATAAGTCTTAGAACAATAGTTGCTCGCCTACTGATGAAGAGTTTGCGAACTTATTGAAGCTTTTTGGTTCATAGGCCGGATTCATTATTTTACTTCAGTGGCGTTAAGTACTATGGGAACACCGAAGGCGGGCGCTGCGATATATATGACGGATAGAAAACACATATATATTATTTTTCTAAATAGTTGTTGTCGTCACCGGGAATCGAACACGGAACCAGCTGTGTACCAGTCCAATGCGCTAAAAATTACACCACAACGCCCAATTATTCAAATATTATACAATTATACAAATGATATTAATTTTTACGAATATCGCGCAATAGTGTTGATGTGCTGAAGAAAAACTGGTGTAGATAAAAGAGTATTTTTTTGCACACAGTTCCTTTTGAAAACAATTTTTTATGGCAATTATATATACTTGGACACCATTATTTCTAGGTTTTCAAAATTGTTTGCTATATAAAAAATCAAAAACAAATTATGCAATTTTTGCACATTTTTCAAAAAGTCCATACAATGCTTGCATTTAAATTGTTTTATGTGCTACTCTGATTTTCTGTTGTAAAATAACTAAAAGCTAAACTCACGCAGTAAACTGGCCTATTTAAATCTAAAGAGCGAATGTGCCTTGGGAAAAACTGTTTTTTGAACAAAATTCACACTCAGCCCAACAAAACCACGCATTACCAAATCTTGGGTAAAGTCATGTATCGCCATAGGGCTTCATGCATTACTTTACACGTTACTTCACTGATGAATTATACAGGCGATGAGCCTCAAAGTAACTCATTACCTTGTAAAGGGTAAAGTAACTGGTTACTTATATGGTTACATGGTGGGAAAAAGTAATGTGTCTATAAATAGATTTTCATAAAAAAAAATGCATAAAAATTTTTTTTTACAGATATTTTTTTTTAATTAAATAAATAACATGGTCATGCTGGGATTCGAACCTGGGGTCTCTGGTATTTAACAATTAGTTAGCCGAGAACTCAACCAACTGAGCTATCGATACATATAATATTTTATTGCTTAAAATGTAGATGAGTTGTTGTGCTTCGTGTTTTCGTTCGTGATATCAAAAATATACACCTTACCATTATGCTTACAAAAAATCACAAAGTAATGTGTCTATAAATAGATTTTCAAAAATATATATTAATAATTACTTTACGTTTATAATTCATGCATTATGTAATTGATGATCGGTTAGTCATTATTTTATGTTTTGAAGTAATGTAAAATGTAATGAGTCTCATTGCAAGGTAACCCATGAGTGTTTAATTATCGGTAACTCATTACTTCTTGTTGGAAAATAATGATACAGGTAAGGAGTACACATTACAAGGTAATGCATTACTTTATCGCACCCATTACCAAAGTTGTGCTGGGAGGTTTTTCAACTGTTGTGACGGCCATACTCTTTATCTGTTAAGGGCACATGAACGCGACATACCTCGAATTGTGCAGAATTAATACATTAACGAACCATTGTTTTCAAACTTGTATTCCATGAAAAATTGGTCTCAATTTTCGACTATCATAAATTTGTTTATTAGAGGATGACATGCCAATAAAGTACTTGTTGAATTTATTTCTCAAAACAGAATATTGTTTTACCAAATTGAATCTAAAAGTTGCAATCTCCGAACAAAAAAATAAAAAGAATAAAAAAAGAATGCTTGTTTTAAACCATTTTTTTTTTTGTTTATTAATGTTTTCAACTTTTCGTAACAATAACAATTAGAAATATAGACCTATTTTTTGCACTGCTATGAGTTCATCCAAACGCATAACACGCTTTTTTAAATATAAAAATTGCAAAAGTTATTGAGAAATAATAAAAGTTTCGAAACTGCTAGCACAGAAGCAGCATTTTTTGCTGGGATTTAACAAGTGCTGTTCATTCTACTAGGTAATCAAAAACTTTTTCTAACAAACTCTCAATGAATAGAGACGGGAAAGTGTAAATACGCAATTGGTAAATAATCGGTAAAAAGAGTACATTTGGTAAAAATGGGTAATCTCCGGGTATTTACAAAAAATGTGGGTTTAAACTACGAGTATGTTGCAGGAAATTTGGCGAACAAACGAATTGAGCAGCAACGTCTAATGAACTTTATAACAAATTTTATATAAAAAATAACAATGCTAACAGAGCAGTTGATAAATCACAAAGCCAAATGTATTGGTTTTACAGACATTTCAGTCTTTTCCTCAAAAAAGACAATAATGTTTCATTTTCATTATCATAAGTTTCAGTTATTGGCATTTCAAATATTTTTCTATAAATACCCAAACGGGGTAAATTTCGAGAATCTTCCCATTTCTATCAATGAGTAAAACTTTTTCACTTCAACTGAAAATTACTTCACTATTTTTTATATTATTGTTTAACAATTTGCTTTCATCAAAAACAAGTTCAACTCAATTGTTTTTAGATTTTGTGCTTGTGATGATGATGCTAATGAGGGTAATGAAGTGAAGTGGTGGTATTTGACCAGCTTTAGTATTGGAAAGTAGTTGACAAGATTGTTTACAAAAAGAATATACAAAGAAAAATAGAAAAAAATAAAAAGAAACTATCAACTAAATACGAGTATTTGGTAATTTAAATAAAGAGAATAAACAATAAAAACAGGAATACATAAGTTTTAAAAAGTCCCCTTTACAACACAGAGGACAGATTCGTTGTGATTTAGGTAGTTACTAGTACACTCAAAAAATAAGTTAGTAGCAAAGTTAGTCAAACGTCTTGTAAATCAGGTATACTTTTGGCAAAAAATTTGATTGCAACTACAAAACTGTTTTCTGTTTGTATGTGTCGATAAGCGATTCATATATGTTCATATGAGGAATCATATATGTTCATGTGCGTGCATTAACGAAAATTGAGGTAATATCTACATGCATAATCATACATGTCTAATAGACATTGTCTATACATTTCCATACATGTTCATATGTGTACATTAACGAAAATTTAGGTAATATTTACATATATGATCACGTGTGAACTCCTATGAGCATATGTGAATCATATATTGTAGTATATGGACATGTATGACCTCGAATGACTTTATATATGTTCATGGCTGGAGGTATATACATTTGTTAACATTTTATTATTAAATGAATATTTTAAATCTTTTGTTACTACAAATTGGCAGTTTCCAGTACTAATTTTAAGTTTTTGGAACAGTTGGATCTACTGATCATAATCATAATTAATGTTTTAATTCATAATTAGTTTGTTTTACCAATTATTGAAGTTGGTTGTATTACAAGATTATTAATTATAAGAATAAATTAACTGTGTTAATTAAAAAATTAAATAGTCCTTAAAAAATTGTTGTTACCCAGGTGAAAAAGTTCATATATTGTCATATATATGAGTTCATATATGAATCCATATATGTTCGGATCCAAAATTTGAGGGTATATGGACATATGTGCTCATATATGGACATATATGAATGTTCATATATGGTCATATATGAATGTTCATATATTGTCATATATTATTACTTTTCCTATATTCTCGTATATAAAAAAGCATTTTTTACGCATGGTTTCCACATTCCGAAAATGAAGTGAAAGTGAAACTTACGCTCAATTTGTGTTCTCACTTCCACATAAGTGATTTGAAAACAAAAATTTCATTTTCATTTTTTTTCTAGTGGAATTGAAGAAAAAAAAAAAACAAACAATGTAAGCAAATGTGATATGTTTTTAATATACGTTTATTTAACTGAAAAAGTGTTGTATTTTTTAGGGGAAAACACATGAATCCGGAACAAGAGGCCGCATTTTTAAAATTCATGGAAAAAATTCTGGTTTGGCCAAAGGTTTTGAGATGCGCAACAAAACAGTTGAACCCCAGTTGTGGAAGGACTTAGCAAGTACATTAAACAGCTTAGGACCTCCAGAAAAGGATGCAGCTGGTTGGAAAAAGGCTTGGGCTGATTGGAAGGCTACCATTCGTAACAAATTGGTGGAAAATAGAGCAAAGGTAACGGCAACAGGTGGATGACCCAACTATATCCAATTCATTTGCCAAACTTTCTGGCCTTTAGATAGCAGTCAAAGGTGTTCCAGCTGCTAAACCATTCGGGACGACTAACAAAGGGTAAACAGCCACAAATTCATCTAATGAATTGTCAAACTTAGATGGCACCAGTTCCGACAATGTAGTAAACGTGATTTTACCAGAATTAAATGAAAATGACGAAGGTACAGAAAATATAGAAAATGAAGAACCGCAACCGATGATTTCCCTTTTTGATTTCTGAAATTCTTCGCGACTTCTTTCAAATCTAATCCATTTTGGGTATATGACAGTTTTCAAAACATTACACATATTTGTTAAAATTTTTGACGCTGTACTTCTTCCCACAGTTAGATTGAAGTCTTTTGCGATCATTTGTTGGTAACTTCCTTGTCGTAGTGATGTGGCCAATTGCAAAAGATTTGGAATGCTTCTCTTTTTAGCAATTGGTGATACTTCTTCTTAAACCATCATAAATGCATACTTATTTAATTTAAAATATGCAATAAAACTATTTTTTTTATTAATTTTAAACATTTGCGACTCAGTTTTAATTATGTTCTTACGATTTTTCTGGTAGTTCCAAAGGATTGAACAGTCACGAAGCCTTTTTCTATTTAGATTTTCCGTTCTTTGTTTTCTTTTTCAGTTAAATACCAGGAAATCCCAATTGCGCCACTCATTTTATATTATATTAAAAAAAGGTATTTTTTTGTTTAATTTTTATTTTTGTTAAAAAATGCACTCTTCTTTATTGCAATTTCATTCACTTTAAAGTGATAATTTTGTTTTTTTCCCGCATTTTTTTCATTTAGGCATCATCAGAAAGGTGTTTTAAATATTTTTCCAAAGAGTAATATGTCCTCATTCATTAACGCATTACGAGTCAGTTTAACATTTGTTATTTTTTCTAAATTTTCCTGTCTTTTTTATTTATTTTAAAAATTATCTGTATTATAGGTATGTTTTGAGGTTAGTAATTTATAAACAAGATATTAAGCTTTCATTTAAGGTATAATAAAGGGTCCGCCATCTAACGTTTTTTTTCCGATGCCGATTTTGCCAAAAAAAATCATTTTTTCAGATGAAGCTCATACTGCATGGCCAGCCGAGGCAGCCATTTGAATGAAATTATTTTCCATTATTAAAAAAAAATTTGGGAAAATATTCAGTAGTTTTTTTATAGCATTTTCAAAAAAAAAAAGTTATTTGGCGGACCCTTTACTACCCTGTGAATCTATAAAACTAAACTTAAACTTGGAGGTTTTTGCGAATTTTTAATAAAAAAGATGAAAAAATACAAAATTTTAAGATAGCTTGAACTGGGTTAGTGAATGGGGACATATTATACCTTTCCGATGGCGCATAAAGCGTTCCGACCTATTCACAACTTTTGGATAAAATCGCAAAACAAAATTCCAACTTTGAAGCCCTCCCCCGGAAAAGGGGTGCGTTCGCCAACAAATTGGTATATTTAGCGTGATAATATCAGTTTATGGACCAATTTTCATCAATTTTCAACTCAAATTTCAATTCAAAACTTATTCTCTTCAATCGTTTTTATAAATCAATAAAACATTAATTTATATATTTTTGTCAAGAATTCGTAGACCGGCAGAATAAGGGTTAAAAATAAAAAAATGTATCCTCATATATGGTCATATCTGATCAAAAATTAAAACATATTTACCATATATGGAATAATATATGAATTCATATATGGAGATATATGGCATATATGAACCAATATATGAACCAATAAATGCAATATATTATCATATGGTGTCATTCATATCCAATATGAACTTTTCGTTTCAATGTATTTACCCATATATGCTCCCATACATTACATATATGTTCATATATGCCCATATATGGAACCATATATGCTCATAAATGAAACCATATATGACAATATATGATCATATATGAACATTTTCACCTGGGTAGGCAAAAGATTTTACATATTTTTTGCGTGTGAACAACAATTAGAAAAATATATACTAAAATACGAAATATGTTTACAAAGTAACAGAACAGAAGATTCACATTAACTCAAAATTTCAATAAGTCGATTTTAATTTGCATTGAACTAAGTGTCAGCAAAATAAATTTGCTGAATTTACTAATTTTTTGCTAAAAATCAGTTCTCTGATATTCAACAAAACACTTTTGCAGATATCGTATTAGCAATTTTTCTTTTTTGCTGATAAAACTAACTTTTTTGGTAACTTTACGGAATTTTTTTAGTGTAGTTCTACAATAATCGCAACAATAATTGATGAAAATCAAAAGTTAAAAAAGATGCCGTTGTATTGTACATAGTGATCTACATTCTAAGAGACATGAGTTTAATTAATGACTAGTGGTTTTACAAAATGGGTGAAAAAATAATAATCATTGGAATATGACTAAATATTAATACATTTGTTTATGATTAGTTCTAATTTATAGCGGCTTGGACGAGTTTGAAAGGAATTTGTTTACTAAACTAATAAAGTTCTTTTCACAACGTGAATGAAAAATTTGTTAAACTTTTTAAAAAAAGCTTCATGGTTTTAATGAAACTATTTTTAATGAAACTTTTTCATTGGTCCTATTAAATGTTTAATAAATAATATGAAACTGCATTGATTCAATGAAAAGTTCCAATGGACGATTTTTATTGATAATTCATAGATATAATGCAAAAATCCAGAAAATTCAAATTCTCAGATTAAATACAATATAATTATCAATTATACAAACAAGAATTGTCAAATATTCGACCTATTTGAAACCCCGGTTTTCGAATACTTATGGGTCGATTATGGATAGCAACCGAACTTCAGTTGCGTTGCCAGTTGCCAAATACATATTACGTATGGCAACTGGCAACTGAATCTGGCAACTTCAGTTGCCAAATAGTGATTATATTAGCAACCGAAAAGTTCTGGTTGTTGTAGAATGGCAACTGGCAACTGAATCTGGCAACTTCAGTTGCCAAATAGTGATTATATTGGCAACCGAAAAGTTCTGGTTGTTGTAGAATTTTTAGCAACAAAAAAGGCGGAAACATTAAAAATTAAGTATATTTTATTGTTAAATTATTTGTAATATAGATATAAATAATATTTTATACATATTTTACATCATATATCTCATAAAGGGTGGTTAAATTGTAAGGGCCGATGTTGAATGTGAACCACACCTAAACGCCAATTTTTTTTCCGAATTTTATTTGACATTTCTCTATTTCAGACTTACTCAATTTGAACCATGGAGAGATACACAATCCAACAACGTGTTAAAGTTATCCAGACTTATTATGAAAATGGCCGTTCAAATCAAAATGCATATCGTGCACTTCGTGATTTTTTTGGTCAATTTGATCGTCCAAATGTGCGTACAATCGCAAAAATCGTGGAAAAATTCGAGCAAACCGGGTCTGAAGAAGATGCTCGTACAGCTCGTACTGCAGAAAATATTGCTGCTGTTCGCGATAGTGTGGCTGAAGAGCCGTCCACCTCAAATCGTCGTCGTGCCCAACAATTGCACCTCTCACGCTCGTCGTTGATGAACATTATGCATAAAGACTTGCATTTACACGCTTACAAGGTGCAATTGGCTCAAGAACTAAAGCCTCTTGACCATTCCAAACGTCGTGAATGGGCAGAATGGTGGCAAGAAATGGCAACAGTGGATGATCAATTTTCGAAGAAAATCATCTTCAGTGATGAGGCACATTTTCACCTCAGTGGATTCGTCAATAAACAGAATTTCCGCATTTGGGCGAATGAGAATCCAAGAGTGATTGTCGAAAAACCAATGCACCCACAAAGAGTGACTGTTTGGTGCGGTTTATGGGCTGGCGGCATCATCGGGCCGTATTTTTTCCAAAATGAGGCCGGTCAGGCAGTTACTGTGAATGGTGTTCGCTATCGTGAGATGATAACGAACTTTTAATGGCCCGAATTGGAAGATATGGATGTGGACGATATGTGGTTTCAGCAGGACGGTGCCACTTGCTACACAGCTAACGAAACAATGGCTCTTTTGCGCAACAAATTCAATGGCCGTGTTATCTCACGTAATTGCGATGTCAATTGGCCGCCAAGATCATGTGATCTGACACCGTTGGACTTTTTTCTTTGGGGTTATTTGAAAGAAAAGGTGTACGTCGATAAGCCAGCAACAATTCAAGAGCTAAAGGATGAGATAATTCGGCACATTAACGGCATAGAACCTCCATTATGCCTCAGCGTCATCGAAAATTTGGACCATCGGATGGAGGTGTGCCGCCGTGGTCGCGGCGCCCATTTGGCCGATATTTTGTTCCATACATAATTGAGTAATACCAATATATCATAATAAAATAAAATAACAATAATTTCCTAAATAGTTTGTGTTTTATTCAAAATCAACATCGGCCCTTGAAATTTAACCACCCTTTATAACAAATATTTGAAATAATTTTATTTGTACCTGTAGATTTTAAAATGGTGAAAACCACAACCCGAAAACAATATGAGCTGTTAGTCCAACAACTCGAAAAATACTCATTTACATACAAGATTTTTAATTAAATAATTTTTTTACACAACACTTTTATTAATAATAACACGGTGCTACAGTGAAAAAAAACTTGGAAAACGACCTAGCGTGGGTTATAGGTCTTGTTGAGTACATTACAAATTGTGTCAAAAAATTTCAGAAACACCCTCAAATTCAGAAGTTATTCTAAAAAAAACCGCTTTCAGTGATGTTCGTCAACTTATCGACCTGTTACTCAGTCAGTTTTTGTCCGATTTAAATTTTTTTAACGGTTTTGGAAAGAAAATTAATTACGGTTTAAAGTGACGTGCATTTTTTGATACATTTGTAAGTTATAAGTATTGTCTTTGTTAAGAATATCTACAGAAAAAACGAAAATTATAAACTTATTGGATTTTAGTAGCTTTTCATTGCTTATTTTAATATGAAAGCTTATAAAAATTTATACTAACGTATAAAGAAAATTTAGTTCTTAACAAAACATGGTTTTCATTTTTCAAATCGGATGAAAATTGTAAAAGTTATTAAACTTTTCATTAACACCTGTTTTTAACTATACATGTTAACTTAGGTTAAGCTATTTGTTTAAATTAAGAAAAACAAAATAATGTTTTATGTTAAGCCACCTTATTTGACTTTGCTAATTATTTATTCAATATTTTAATTTAAAAAATAATGAAAATTATTTCGGATGCATTTCGACTTATGTCATCCTCAGCGAGTACATTTAAACTAAAAACTCAAAACAATATTCGTATATTGTTTTGAGTTTTTAGTTTAAATGTACTCGCTGAGGATGACATAAGTCGAAATGCATCCGAAATAATTTTCATTATTTTTAAATTAAAATATTGAATAAATAATTAGCAAAGTCAAATAAGGTGGCTTAACATAAAACATTATTTTGTTTTTCTTAATTTAAATCTATAGACTTTGCGGTAATCAAATTTTATCTTTTTTTACAAAAAAATAAATAAATAAGCTATTTGTACAGTTTTTAATTTACGTTTGTAAGTCAAGTGGTTTACCAAAAGAAAAGTGTGCAATCCCAAAATTTTTACTTTAGAAAAAGTTTAGTAACTTTTGCCAATATAAACCGATTTTAACAAATAATATCTCGTTTTTTTCTATATAAAATTGTCTTTAAAATACAGTGCAAAAAAAGATAGGTTTTCATAAAAAAAAATTAAAATAACTCTTGTTGAATTTGAAAAATTTGGAAAAAAAAAATAAAAAAAAGAGAAACTTTTGCTAAACACTTACCTAATGTCTTGGAATATATATTTAATGAATACATTTCATGAAAGCCTAATTCTTTGTCTTTCCAAAACTGTTTAAAATTTTGAAATCGGTCAAAAAATGTGTGAGTTAGAGGTACTAAAGTGCTACGACCTACCCTAAAACAGTTTTTTGAAAATAACTCAAAATTTTGAGGGTGTTTCAAAATTTTTGAAAACGGTTTTTGTATGTCCTCACCTAGGCCTACAACCCCCACTAGGTCGGTTTTCAAGTTCTGACAAAAAGTTTTTTTTTGTAGCAGTGTGTAATTTTTATACAAATTCACATTTGTCAACCTTTTTTTTTTTTTGTTTACATTTTTTCAGTTGCTGAACTGTCAAAATAAGATTATCGATAACTTTTTGGCAACGGCGAAGGTTGCCGTACATAATACCAATTTTCATTTCAGTTGCGTTGCCAGTTGACAACGCAACTGAAGTTCGGCTGCTATCCATAATCGACCCATTAAAAAAGTCGCGATTTTTAAAAACTGGTTGTTCGTTTTTTTTAAATCGGTTTGTTAAATGCTAGATGAATCCAGCCGGAATATTTAGACATTATATTTTTCACTAGCCAATTTTTTCTTCAAGTGTTTGAGTTACTTCCATAGACAATTGTAATAAAATCTTAATGTTAAATGTTTTAAATGTTAAATTTTTAAATATAATTTTCACATAAAATTTTGTCAATCAAATGCGTGCCAAGTAGGGTTGCCAGATTCAAATTTGGAAAATGCTTGACATTCACCAAAAAAAAAAAATCTTGATTTGAAATAAAATCTTGACAATTAAAAACACAAATACGCTAGCAGTTGTATTTCAATTTAATTTATTTTTTGTATATATCTTTTTGTAAACAGTATAAACAAGTGTTATAAAAAAGTATCAGTTGGAATAATCCGAATCATTATTCTTGGGCCAACATCCTCGTTATTTTCCATATATTTTCACTAATTAAATGTCTCATATTAACGCAAACGTTGAAACCAGCTAAAAAAAAAAATAAAAATAAATTCACTATTTGTCAGCTGGTTAGTGTTTTTAATTACAATGTGCAACGTGATATTGTGTCCCTAATAAAAACAACGGGATCAAAAAACTTGACTATCAGTAGACCAAAACCCCAAAGGGTTTTGAAAACTTAACTCGTATTTAATTTTTGTAGTCTTTGGCTATTTTCAATTGTTTTTTTCATTATGGGTAAAAATTAAAAGTTAATGCAAAATTAAAAGTTAATTCTAAAATATGTATAATTTTGATTACTAAATAACAAGCTAACTAAGCATTTAGACTTGTTTCCTAAATTTTAAATGTTAAAAAGAATAAAAACTAAAATAATAGTACTGGCTGTTTTATATTTAAGGAACGCTTATTATAAAAAAAATAAAGCACACCCAGACGAATTAGTGATATATAAATATTTTGCATAATTTGTATTGCGTAAGTGTTAGTGGTGCAAAACAAATTTTTTGTTGCATACTTTCGAGATATATAATAAAAAAACAAAGGGGGCCAGACGTATGAGTGATATCTAAGTTTTAATAAAAAGAAATTATATTATAAATTATATAAGTTAACAACGCAACATATGAGTTAAGGAGACAACACGTTAACAATACCCCAAATGTTTTCTAGTAGTAATTTACTTATAAGTAAATCCCCTATATTAGAATCACCTGACACGTGTGTTATGTGATTGACCAATTTACCATTAATTTTATGTTGTGAAATATTCAACATTTCGGATCATATTGCAATTAGTGCAATATGTTGGAAATGCTGATTGGCTAAGACACAGAATATTTTATTATTTTATAAAGAAGCAATGTAAGCATTTTTGTATTTGACTTGAGGGTAGAATTAAGTTGTGAAATTAAATAAAAACATTCCATATAGAATCATAAAACGGAAACAACGTTCTTTATTTAAAAACCGGTACATAGTACCCAATTTAATTAACTTATATAAAGGGTCCGCCAAATAACTTTTCTTTTTTTTGAAAATGCTATAAAAAAAAACTACTGAATATTTTCTCTAATTTCTTTTTTTATTTGAAAGTACAATCCTTTCGGTTAATAAAGGAAAATAATTTCATTCAAATGCCTGCCTCGGCTGGCCATGCAGTAGCCTACACGATCAGTCGAATTTTTAAGAACATTATCGATTGTGTGCAGCTGTATTTCACCAATGGCTTCACGAATATTGTCCTTTAAAGCGTCAATTGTCTCTGGCTTGTTGGCGTAACACTTATATTTGACGGCACCCCACATATAATAGTCCAACGATGTCAAATCGCAGCTCCGAGGTGTCCAAACGACATCAGCTCTGCGGCTGATAATGCGATCTTCAAAAACAGGGCAATTTTCGCACACATTCTGCAACATTACTATGATTTTCAAAGTAATGTCGCAATATTTCCCAGCGTTGTTCAAGCGTATACACAACCATATTCGTTCAGCGGAAGGATAAAACTAATTATCTGTCAAATCAGACATGAGCTAAGTGTTACCATTCACGAAATAAGCACTAGTTGAAAAAAAACATTAGATGGCGGACGCTTTATTATATATTAACTATAAGACAAAAATAGCAAAATCCATTGTGTTTATGGCAAAAAATATAATGACAAAAAAAAATCATAAAAAATAGTTAAACTACAAAAAATGTAAAATAATTACACTTTTTAACAGAAGAATTTAAAAATTTTAAGGAAAAAAAACTTTTGAAGGGAAGAATATCTGAAAAAGGTAATTTTAAAGCTCAAAAATCTGTTTTTAGGCCTAAACATAAAAGTCCGAAAATGGCACACAAAAAAGCTAATATGAGTAAAATGTCAAAAATGTCGAAAATTCTTTGTTGATATTTTTAATTCCATTCGTTTAGACAATGTATTTTCTTAAAACAAAACTAATTTTCTGCATATAAAAATAAGTTTCATAAAAATATTCATTTTTAAAAATTAATTCCTTAGATATTAATTTTCGGAAATTGTTTAACGTATTTTCATAAACAAGCCCATATATTATCATATATGTTTAACAATAACACATAAAATAAATCTAATAATAAGTTTCCTGGAAAAAGCACGATTTCAATGAAATTTGTTTTGCTTTTTACAAAACAGTGTTTAAGGAAAACTTTGAAAAAATGTTAAAAATAATTTTCAGGCTGTTATTTGGTTGGGCTTTAAAAATCTTGACAAAACATACTTTTTCTTGTTTCCTGACGAGCATTATATATGTTTGTAAATCAAGCGAAACCAAGGCCGTCTGGCAACCCTAGTGCCAGGTCTCATTATTATTAATAAGTTACATTAAGATTGAGTTTTATTATTAATTTCCTAATTTAGCTTTTTCTAGACATTTTCCCCCTAATCCCGACATTTTTTGATGAATCGGTATGAATCGAACTTATTTAAATTTAGAAAATAGCGATAGTTTTAGATCTTTCCGACTAAACTAATTTTAAACAAATTCAAAGTAGTTAAAATACATTTGGCTAACATTGAGAGTCTTCCATCGGGAATCACACGGCTGGGGGTTAAATGTGGAATTGTGAAATGAAAGAAATAAATTTTGCATAAAAATTACAAAAAACAATGGAACTTTTCAATCCCAATATCTTTGAAAACCCATTTTCCTTCAGTTTTACTACAATCCTATCGTAAATTCCAAAAATACCTCATTTCTGAATTAAACGTTATCCTGCCTACAGGCAGTCAAGGGCAAGTCCGTATTTGTTAATCCCGTAGGAATATCAAATAACCTCGTCTAAGCGGATATCTACTCGACAAGCTCTACTTCCAATTCCTAGGTTTAGTAGGTAGACTTTTCCCCAGCATTTTTTTGAAAATTTTTATAAAATCCAGTCTAAGTGAATATCTATGCGGCATTAGGAATACACATACCAAATTTCAAGCTCCTCGATAAGCGGTTTGGTCAGACAGCCAAGTTGAAAACTTTCCCATTCATGCCCATCATGCCCCATACCCCACCCAACCCTATTGAATTTCCAGAAATCAAATCTAAGAGGTATTTGAAAATCCACCTAACAAATTCCAAGTTCCTCGCTTAAGCGGATTGGCGAGATCTTCAAGGGGGGGTACGAGGGCATATACAAAATTTTAAGTTACTAGTGTTAGTGGTTTGGCATCTAAATATCATCTGATTGACCGAATTTTTTTCATACACATGTATTTTGATAAAAAGCACAAAAGCAAGCTTGTGGAGAAATAATCGTAACATGCTTAAATTTGTTCATACATGAGTGGGCCAGCCTAATATGTATACCTCTATAGTTATACCTATAACGCAACTCTTATATATATATATATATAGATTGAGAGAACAGCGAATCATTCAAAAAAATATTTATTTCTGATGGAAAAATATTCGAAAATGTCGAATTATTCGTGACGAAAACTACGGTTTCTCGAATAACTCGAAAACCGACCTTTTTCCAAAGTTAGCTTTTAAAGACATGGAAAACCGAAAAAATAGGGTTATCGAATCATTCGGAAACCGGTTTGGACAACTCTAATAATAACCAGGTGGTGTTTGTTTGTGGGAGAAAAAATTGCTTTAAACCATTTTGAAATAAATCTTAATTATTATTAATCAGAACATTAAAAGCACCTGAGATAAGCTTCTGTAGAAAGTACTAAAGTGTTGTGGTTTAAATAACAAAAAAAGAAAAACTTTTATTTGACAATGTTAAGAGAATCAAATAAAAAAATGTATTGGATAAGCGAAACAGTAATTGAAATGAATTTTTATTTCAAAATTTGAAATTCGTTAAATTGGAACAAAATACTTTGCATAAATCAACAGCCTTTGCTATATATTATAAACCTGCAAACGATGCGTATG
Organism: Delia radicum; assembly: GCA_021234595.1. Lineage (NCBI taxonomy): Eukaryota > Metazoa > Arthropoda > Insecta > Diptera > Anthomyiidae > Delia > Delia radicum. The sequence continues at coordinate 52,967,888 of CM037854.1, forward strand.
ATTAATGTGTGTTGAAATTTTCCATATCACACATACGTAGTAAAATCTTGTTAATTTTAATTCGACTTTATATCTTAATTACGAAATATTTTTTTCTACTGCTCCAATATTTTGGGTTTTACTCTACTCATACACAAATTAATATTAATGACCATGGACAAATTTATATTTTTTTGTTTTATTCAGTATTTCGCCAATACAATAATGTCGTTTATTTTGTCCATTTCTAAAAGCAAGAGACTATTAATTACGAACAATATAAAAAAATGGAAAAATTACAAATTATGTAAATGATAGCTAAAATACAACAATATTAACCCTCTAACCGGCAGTCCCGCCTTCAGGCGGGTTATTTTAAATTGTCCATAAATGCTCCAGATGAGTGTTTTATTTATTATCTATTTAGCTATTTCGCTAGAAAACCAAATTTACAAAATATTTTGTGAAGAAATATGTTGTGTTCATGGCACGGTTTAGCAGCATATTTTGAAATGAACACAATTTTCAAAAATCTTGGAAACATATTTATGTTAACTAGAAACCGTTGATACTTAAAAAGCTCCTATTTTGATCAAAGGAAATATAGGATTAGAATATCATACCTATAAAGGACATCGTCTTAACTTGAAAACCTATGGACGGATTTTTATCAAATGTTGGTTGAAACATTATACTTAGAAGTATTATCAAAGTATTTAAGTTTAATCAATATACGTTTAAGTTAAGATGTCTTTTCGCTTAATTTCGCGTTTTTCGAAAAACGAAAATCGCCATAGCTTTTTATGTAAAACCACCAAAAAGGATAATTTTTGGACTGTGGTTATATCTTGGTAAGAGGAGTAATTTATGCCTAAAATTATTTATTTTTATGGATTTGTTTTTGAGATTCGCTCTAAACTTATTTAGGGCCATATCGCCTAAAATAGGCAACGAAAAAACTTATGGTAGAAGAATATATTGTTTATTTTTCGTAACGAACAATTGGTATAAATTTCATTACAAATTCAATTCATTGCCGGTTTGAGGGTTAACAACAATAAAATACATTGAAATACATTATATAGGACAATAAACATTGTCATCAACATCATCAGCAACAACATCATTGTCGTCTAACTACAATGGCAACAAAAAGTAACAACAGAACTAACTAAAAAAGAGATACAACATTGTTTTTAAACTTTAGTTTTATGACTTATAAAGTTGTTGTAAATAATACGACAAAAGCTTTACATTTTAACGTTAAAAAGTCATAAAAAACAAAAAGAATTTCGATTGGAAGTAAAACTAGAGGATTCAACTATAATTAAATTTAAATTTAAAGAGCTATCAATTGTTGTTAAAGAGGATAAAGAAAACTTTATTTTAGGTGTTTTCTTATGAAAAATAAGAAAAAGTCACAACATTAGAAAAAGTCGAAAAAAAGAAAGAAAAATTTTATATTATTTTAGAAGATCTTGTTTATTTTAAATTAATTATGTATATTCGTAATTTTGATTTTTGTATTTAACATTTGGGAACTAATAATTTTGTATGTATTTTGTGTGTTGTTTAATGGGAAATTAATGAAATTAATTTATTCTAGTTACTCGAGTAATTTTAAAGTCTTACTCGAACAAAACCAAGCCTGGGTAATTTGAATATCCTAGTATATACCCTATGGGGAATGGGACCGGTTTTGCGTGTGCTACATGATCGGCCCCTTCGTGCCAGAGACCGGTTCTCTGCTTTACCCTACCCTATGGAAACAACTGGCAACTTTAACATTGGCTTGTCATAGGAAGGTGTCATTTGTCCTGCTTTAACCCACATAGTGGCATGCCACAGGACTAACCAAAGAAGGGCATACCACAAGACTGTCGCAAAAGGCCCATGTCGTATATAATAAACGAAAACTAAACAGCTTCAAATGAGTAAAAGTCTGGCCAACTGGCTTTTTCTTATTAATAAACATTCCGGTTAAGTGGTATGTCCTCCCTTTACCAGTCACAGGATTGGTAATTTTAGTACAATTGACACTGTTTAACCCACTTCAGTATTAAATTAAACCAGTCCTGTGATAAGTCCTTCTTTAACCAGTCACTTTTAGGTCAATTGACTCCTCATTCCCCATATGGTACCTACTGAAAAACAATAAAACAGAAAAAAGCTTTATTTAACTTTTTATTTTCAACTGAGAAATATTGTAACTAAGCAAGAAATTTTTTCGGTGTAGAACCAAATAACCTCTTATATTATAAGAAAATAATTTTTTAAAAATATTAATAATTTAAAAATTTGACGGAAAATTCCAATGACAGTAAACAATTTGTGATTTTCATTGATTTTTTAAGGCTTTAGGTTTTTTAACTAGTTGCTGTAGTGAACATCCCAGCAAAACTTTGGTAATGGGTGTAATGCATTACCTTGTAATGTGTACTCTTTACCTGTATAATTACTTTCCAACATAATGTAATTAGTTACCGGTAATGGGTTACATAATTCATTACTTGGTAATGGATACTCATTACCTTCGCCATTACTTCGACACATAGCGTAATGGGTTACCAATGGTACAAATGTGTAGCCACTTACTTTTGATCTTTGTGTAAGCATAAAAGTAAGCAATTACTATTTGCCTCAACTTAAGCTAATGGGTAACCAATTACTATATCACTTTCAATAATTGTATAGGTAACCACTTACTTTTGTAATTTTCTTAAGTATAAATGTAACCAATTACTATTTGCCTCAACTTAAGCTAATGGGTAACAAATTACTTTATCACTTCCAATAAATATATAGGTAACAAATTACTATTTCAATCGATATAGGGATATACGTGACCAGTTACATTTTAGCATTTCCTAATCATATGAATAACCCATTACTTTTCACCTTGTATGTTCAAGTTAGTAACCCATTACTTTTTATTTTTTTGTAAGCATATTGGTAAGTATGGCCCCATTACTTTGAGGCTCATCGCCTGTAGAATTCATCAGTTAAGTAACGTGAAAAGTAATGCATGGAACCCTATGGCGATACATTACTTTACCCATGATTTGGTAATGTGTGGTTTTGCTGGTATGTTAATTGGCTTCTGCAGAATACTTAGCAATGGTACTTATCACAGGCACCAATGTTTTTATTATATAACGGGTTTTTATTTCGGTTTTCTACCGGTATTTCACAGATATCAATATTTCGGTTATGGTATACCGTAACCTTAAAACTAAAAAAAACGTAACCGTAACCTTAATCGAAATAAATATCAAAACTGTGCACGTACGAACACCGTAACCGTTATTCGTTTTGGTCGCCATCCTTGGTTTTAACTCAATATTAGGTAAAAAATTTAAGGAAAAAGTCGAAATAAATATTAAAACTGTGCAGATACGAACACCGTAGCAGTTATTCGTTTTGGTTGCCATCCTTGGTTTTAATTAAATTTTAAAAAAATTTAAGAAAAAGCCGAAGTTTAGCTGCAAAGCTAAATACTCGGCCGCTAAAGTTTTTCCGAATTTGCGGATTATTCGGCGGCAGATTGTTTAAGTCATTGCTTAACTACCTAGTAGTAAAAGTTAAAAATAATCGGCCATTCCACGCAAGATCGGCCAAAATCAAAACTTGGGCCTTCCGATTTAAATTATATTTTGCATGCAGAAAATCTACGGAGCCACTTGAAGATTGTCGTTTTTTACTCGAAATTCTAAAAAACCATGGTTTTCGTTTTGTTTTTAAATAAAAAATATTTTCTTTACTATATCATCAGCATTATTATATTTTAAAATGCATTACAATGGTACGTACACTCCTTTACTTTATACTGCGGACTAACATTTTTTTCTGCCTCAAAAATAAATGCATTGTTTATACAATTTATTTTTAAAATGCATTTAATTAAAATTTAGTCTTCCTCGATTTAGAAAAGCAAAAGATATTTGCATTGTTTTTTGAAAAAAAGGTTATAGCAGTTCTACATAGAAAAAAACGACAATTTGTTAATTTTTTATTTCTTAGATTTATTAGGATTAAATTTTAAAATGTAGTGTTACGGCTCTTCTTCAAAAGTCGCTTTTTTAAAAACTTTACATTTATTTTTTTAGACCTGTTTTGTACGAGAAAAGGACCCGGCAGGCAAGTTGATAGCGTGCTGGCTTATCAGTGCGGGGTCGTGGGTTCGATTCTTACCAGAGGCACTATTCTGTTTTCGCTACAACGCGCCGAAAGCCATAGTATCTAGTGCTCGGTTAGGGTAATAGTATATAGTTTATAATTATATGTTTATTAATTAATAATTAATAAAGATATAGATAAAGGAACTTACTAAAATATTCTGTTAAAAAATATTTAATTTTTAACCTTTTTCAAGCCCACGTTTTCTAATGAATAACAAGTTTCTTATAGGAAGGACCATAGGAAGGATTAAAAATTAAAATTTTATAGCACAATATTTCAGAAGATTCATTTATCTTTCAAGTACAGAAGAAAAAAAATATTGGAAATTAAATGTATAGTTTTTAAAATAGAGACACCATAGCACTACATTTTTTAAGTGAATCTTTATAATTTTGAAAAATAACATATTACTTTTTTTTCAATGGAAACATGATGCAATCTTTTTTCCATAATTAATTAATAATAGATAAACCACGGGACTCAAGAAACCGAAAGTCTTGTTTTATAGTAGAAGTCCTATATTTTAAAAATATGCATCATGCAGGTGTCAAATAACTTTTTTTCTAAGTAAATTATCACAAATAAAATTATAATTTTCCTGTTAATAGGGAAAAAAAAATATTCAGGATCTTTAACCGAACTAACCAACATCTCACACACAATTTATAGATCAACAATAAAAAAATTCACTAATATGCATCTTTTTTAAAAATCTAGAGTGGCGAATTTTGTGAAAAGTGCTTTTAAAAAATGCATTTCTCTTTGACGCTCAAAAAACAATTCCGCAAAAAAAAGGAGGCGAGCGTACGATTCTATTGCAATTTAAAACCGCGATGATCCGATAATGGCAACTATATTTGATTATTCAAACTTACACATAATTTCAACTTTTGCATATTTCTGATTTTTAATAATACTAAATCGCACAATAAAGTCGTGGATTTTTAGAAATTTGCAAAAGTAAAAACGTCAATCTTTAAGTAACTCCATAGAGTTTCTAAATACAAAATTTTATTAAAATCGGAAGACTCAAGTTCAAAAAATGGCCATTTTTGACCGGTCTTCGGTGGAATGGCCGATGTAAGTCTTTGCATTTTTATTGATTCTTCATTTGAAATCCACGTTTACTTTTATTAAATTATAAATTTACTTTAATCGATAATCGACATTTTGTGAGTGAAGTTTCATATAAAATTATATTGTGGTTACATTTTCCTGGTTTTAATAAGGACAAAGAAATTACAATAATACTACATAGTATGAGCATAAGTTTTAGCGCTATAACTTTTTTGCAAATATCAAAATTGGCATAGAATAGTCGAATAAACCATAAAAAACTAAAAAAGAATCATATTTTTAGTTTGTTTTATATATGTCCAAAACAATAGAACCGTAATTAACAATTAGGGGTGGTTTTTTCTAATTTTGATTAACTAAATTAGAGTCCTAAATATTTGAGTACACTCAGGGAACTTCTGCTTTTAAAATGTGTAGTTGTTTGGGTTGTAATACAGTTTCTTTATTTTTAATGTAAATGTCAGTCATTTGTAGAACAAATTAAATTTTTTACTAACCTTGTAGTTCATTTAAAAAAACAACCCACATCAAATGACTGTTTTATGATTTTACATTTATTTTTTACAGTTGTTTTTTGTTATTTAAAAAAATACAAAAAAATAAATGATTGTTTATTTTTTACTACCATGTGGTTCATTTTTACTACAATTTTTAGTCATTTTTTGAACATTAAAAAACAAATGACAATGTTAGTTGAATTTACTGTAATGTAAGTCGCCCTTTCTAGTTGAAACACCCAAAATATTCTGAAATCGAATGTAAATATCTTTGTACTAACTGAACTTATAAGTTGTTACCATTAATATACACTTTTCAATTCGGTTGGCACTTTATTTCTCTGTGTGTACAGTTAAATTACCAAAGAAATATATTTCTTAACTTTCTGTCCGTTATTCAATAAACAAAATAAGCATAAAGCGGACTTTCGGTAATAGTTAAAATATTCAGTTAAAATTTTCTATTTAATACAAAAAGTTGTTATATTATATTGAGTATTGGAATAAACGAAAACAATTCATTGTTTTTACTGATTTTGTCAATTAATTTGTAAACAGTTGAAAACTAAAAAATACAATTTTAAAACAATTGATTAAGCATTTCTTTTTTTAACTAATTTTCAATTAATTTAATGTGTATATTCAGTAGTCTTTACGAAAAAAGATATTGTGAGTGCACCTAACGATATGAATTTAAATAACTTGTCAAAAAGAAAATGTTTTCTTGTATTGATTTAGAAAATTTATTTGGTGTGTGAATTTTTTTGCATGGCCCAAAATAAAGTTTTTCATTAATAATACAACATTGTCCACCTCGTGGAGCTATGCCAAAAATTTTGTTATAGCCCCAATGTGCAATGTACATTGTACATACACAGAAAAAATTATCAACCTGAAATATCTAATAAAAGATTTGATTTGAATTTAATTTAATTTGTTTCTAAACAAATATTTAATTGAATCAATTAATATTTTAATTGACTTATAAATCTATAAATACTTATTTATTTTAAGCATAATTCTCAATTTTTTTTCTTTTTAGTATAAAATATCAAATGCATTTGAAGTTTACAAACAGAACAAACAAACAAACAGACTCAACATTAACAAAAACACACATACCAACGTATCGCACACACAATTTTTTTTTTTGAGTATCATAATTTTTTTGTAGATACATAGTTATTTATAGCTTTTTATCTTTTTAATTTTCAATAAAAGTTTTAATTAATATTATCATTGCCGTGATAGGTGCAAAATCAATTAAAATGTTAATTGATTCAATAAATTTTTTAATTGAAACCCGTTTTTAGTTTTTCTGTGTACATTTGTCTATATACTTTTGTAAAAAAAAGATATGTATACACCAAATGTGACCCTTTATTACTGGCAATATACAATTGTAACATTTGCATAGAGTTTTTATGTAGTTTGAATTTTGTTATATTTCCCACAACCATTTATGTATTTGTCGTTATTTGACAGCCAAGATTATTTTTCTTTCATTGCTAGCGAAAAATATGTATATTTGGCTGTATGTTTAACATTTATTGAAATGCATGAGCGTTGGATAGAATGTTTGTGTAGTAGGGTAGAAGGTGGAGCATTCGTTACTTTTTTTTAAAGCGCTGTCTTTACTCAACCGACAACATTTTTGAAAAAATAATTGTTTATCAAAAATTTTACACATATTAAATTGAATTTTGTAACGAAGTTATGCGTTATTCATTATTCATTATTTAACATCATTATTATTATTTGAATTATTGATTATTTAGTTATTTTAAATTGAATGTACCGTTAGTTTTATGAAATGTACAATTATATAGTTTAAGAGAAAATTTAACACAAAAGAGTATTAAAGTATAAGAGAACAGAACATCTGCCAAGACTCACTAATACATTGTACATTTCAATATATGAGTGAGTATACTTAGCTGGTATTGTGGCTCTCACTACTATCCCAGCAATAAATATCCAAAAAGGTAAGCGGGTTTGTAATCAAGCATTTTGGGCAGAACGCATTCCTTACTATATTACTTACTCGATTCTTTTAACAAGGCGTGAGACTAAAATAATTGATTCTTTAGAATTGATAATTTTTTTTACCGAAGAACCATTTACTTTATATTTTTAAGAACTACATACATTTTTTATTAAAGAAATAGTTCCATTGTAAAACTACGAAGTACTTACACAAAAAAAAATAAATAAATAGTTCCCTAGAAAAAATAAGAAGTACTTACATTAAAAAAAAAAGAAGTAGTTCCATAAGTTAATTTAACTTTTACTCACCCGTGATTCTCCTAGGTCACTCAAATATAACGATCAAAACTCATACGGAAATAAAATCCTAAAAAGTGAAACATCGAATTGTTATGATAACATGGGTTTGTCATAATTTTGGAGCTATAAACCACGAAAATATAAATTTTTCAAAAAAAAGAACAATTCAAAATTAAAAAACAAAAATATGACTCACGCACAATCACCCACGAAATTTTTTTTTACACTCACTCACGATAACGTCAGTAATTTCAACTTCCACTCACAATTTTCTGCTCACGTGCGCTTCCCTAATTTATACCTAACCACAGTTTAACAAAATTTAGGCAACATACAATTTCTGTTTTTAGTATTATTTTCCTGAAAATAAAAATTTGTTTGAAAAAATATATGAGATAAATTCTTTAAAATTGTATAACTTCTTTTTTCAAAATTAGGAACTTCCTTTTATTAAGAAAAAGTATATGATTACTTCTTGAGTACAAAAAGTTATACATATAAGTTAATAACATTGTTATTTTCTTTTAAGTAAATAATTACTTTGTTATTGAGTTTATGCTTTCTGGTTTAAATTTAAAGAATTGATTGCAATTCTACTTGCTTTTTTGACTCTATCATTGTAATGAGTTTGGTATTGCAGTTACTAAATTTGGCAATGAGATATGTAAGCAAGTGTGGGCATCACCTTCTTTTTGGAATGTGTAATTTTTTCCTGGGATGTTAGCAGTGATAGCTTGGCAAGTGTTGTGATCACTACTACAGCTAGTGAGGCTTAGGCTGCTTAGTGGTCGGACAGCTGCCGCAAGTGCTCATCGCTTCGGTAGCAACCGCCCACTGGGATACTCTTGCTTGGCTCATTAGTAGTAGTGTAGAGGGAAACTACAGCTTTAGTTCGCAGACACAGTAGTGGTAGTGAACAGAGACACTATTACTTTTTCTTGTAGCCATAGTTCTCAGGCAGTGGTAACTAACACGTTAACCAACTCAAGAATTAAAACAGAATACAAGACTTTGCTTCGGGTTTGGTTTTTTTTTTGGATTGAACTACTGAAGTCGTCACGTCGTTGTTACGGGTAATCTGCGCCAGTCTGGTACAAGTCATTATTTTCTGGTTGCTGTTCTGGTCTCTTAAAAACTGTAGAGTATATTTTTTTGTTGTAAATAAAATCCTTTTGAAAATTTAAATCAAAGTGTTAAATTTCATTTATCCTGGCAACCGCTGAAACTATTTTGGAAAACAGTGTTATAATTTGTATGTTTAAAACAAAATTATAAAGAATGGCCCAGTTATAATCTGGACGCACAAAAGTAGTTATAACTTTGTAAATAACAGACACATTTTTATAAATTATACACCAAATTAAATTAAATTTATTCAGCTTTAAGGAAAATCATACAAATAAATTAATTTTCTTTGTTACGAATAAAAGAACGGACATGTTTGTTGATGCTCCCCATTAATTTTTGCACATCCTTCGGCTTTACTTTTTTAACACTCTGGTTCCATTTTTGTAACATTATAACTTCATTTTTTGCTTCTTTATTACTCATCTTCAATTTATTTTTTACATTTGCCCCATATCTTTCGATTGGTCGAAATTGTGGGCACTTAGGAGGATTCATGTGTGAAATTTTCGAAACACTGAATGTTGGATTTTCTAAGACAGTGTGCAAAATTTCTTCACGTCTTTTTTGTTCCATGGCGTCTGTACGAAATACTATTCGAATGACAGACTTGAAAATTATGCCAAATAACGGTATATGTTTTGTCAACAACATATGTAAATGGTTTAAAATTTCATACACTGCGGGCGCTGTAACAACGTAATGAATGCGTCCAGATTATAACTGGGCCATTCTTTATTTATTCCTTATATTTCTCTTGTTGTAAGATTTCCAATGCGGTAAAATCCTACACTAATTTTTTATAAAACAATAAATAACAGGTTTTTACCTTATTATTTCGAATAAAATTTATTTGTTTTTAACCTTGGTTTTATTGCTTGCTTTTTTTATTGTAACATTTAAAAAAAATCAAGTGAAAAGTAACGACAGTAGAATAACGTAACATTTATATTTACTCTATTACATCGTACAGTGGGATATATCAGAAAATTTTGGGAATTAATTTGGCCACTTCTTACTTAGTGTTCCGATTGTAATAAAATTTAGAACAGGTATAATTGACGTAATACAAACCTTAAGTTTTGGTTATGAACCTTCCATACACCCCGGGGTCGCCAATATGACCACGCAAACTAGGGAACATTTTGCATATACAATTTTGAGCACTCGTCGTTTTTTTTTTTTTTTTTTTTGTTTCTAATCCGATATTCAAACAATTAACACATTTGTAATTATTATATATTACTAGATGACCCGGCAAACGTTGTTTTGCCTTAAAATTTCATTTGTATTAATTAGCTGACCCGGCAGACGTTGTCCTGCCTAACATTTTATTTAAGGCTAATACCTTTTCTATAAGTATACAGAGAACAAAAAGATTAAAACTTTTAAACAAAATGGGGCGTGAAAGGAGGCGTGGCGTATGAAACGTTTATATCTACCTTGCTGGAGTATATAATGTGGAGTATATAGTGGGCGTGGTCAAAAAAAAAGTAGCCTATTAATCATACCAGAGTCCCAGTTAAATGCTGTAAAAATTTCAGGAAGATCGGTCCAGAGGTCTGGTCTCCTATAAGGTACAAACAAACACACATTCCATTTTATATATGTATTGAAAGCAGATTAATTATAATTTAAGGTAAAATGGGGCGAAAAAGGGGGATTTGGTAATAAAAAAATGTATGGCTACCTTACCTGTAGGTAAAAAGTGTATAAAACTTTAGGTAAATACATATTACAAAAAAAGTATTTTGTATAGCAAACATTGTTAGTGGTATAAGTAAGTATCTGAATTACAAAAAAGGGGGCGGTGAAGTGGGAGTAGTTCATAGTTATATGGCGACGTTAACAGCATTAAGAGCAATATACTACCAAATAAAAAAAAACCCTTGGAAGGAACAAATTTGTACAGAGAACAAAAAGTTTTAAACTTTGAAACAAAATTTGGCGTGAAAAGGGGCGTGAAAGGGGCGTGGCGTAAGAAATGTTTATTTCTACCTCGCCTGGAGTATAATGTGTATTCAATTTGAAGTAAATGTGTTAAAAACTATATGGGAGCAATTACATAATTGTAAAAAAGTGGGCGTAAAAGTGGGCGTGGTAGAAAAAAAAGTACCCTATTAATCATGCCAGAGTCCCAGTTAAATGCTGTGAAAATTTTAAGGAAGATCGGTCCAGAGGTTTGGTCTCCTATAAGGTACAAACAAACAAATAAACAAACACACATTCCATTTTATATATATAGATTATATAATTTGAGAAAGATCTTGTCAGTAATCATTTTAAACTGTAGCAATCATTGCTATAGTTGAGATAACTATAAGATGCTCAGTCTGATTGTTAATGAGCGTCTTGGTTCTTTTAGTGTCATTCTTGTTTGAGATTTTGTGAAAAGAAGTAGTTAGAAGCAGTCAGTCTGAACAAATTAAATAGTTTTAAACAGAAAGACATAAAAAATAAAAAAACAACGAGGTGTTGGTATTGTTGATATTTTCAGTTGAAGAAGTAGGGGGGCCTGGGCAGTAGTTAAATTTACACACATCCGTTAAATAAAGTTATTGTTTATTATACATTAAAGTGTTATATATTAAATAAAAAGTGATAAAAAGTGATTTATTTTTAAATTTTTTGTACTCACGCACAAAAACTATTAATGAAAAAAAAAATATCAGGAAATATAAAAGTAATATAAAATAGAAAATAAATACATGTGCTTTTAAGTCTGTAGTACGAAATAATTATAATATGTTTACAGTTATCATAATATGGTAATAAATGATGACTAAATTATTTTCCATGATCATATTATTATAACTATGATCATAATATTATTATAATGCAAGTATTATTATTGCTACAAACATGTTATGATCATTATAAATATGTTGTATTGCAAAATTGTATTAACAATATTTTTACTTTATTCACATTATTGTATCCATTATTTTAGTTTTCCTGACAAAATAAGATGTGTGCTAAAAAGACAAATTTTGGTTTTGTTTTCTTAGATACTAATACTAAAAAATGTATGTAATAGGACGCTTTCAAAACGTGTTCTGATGATGGGAACCTAGAAATTTCCCGAAATAGATCTATCAACACATTCCTGAAAGGGTCAAATAATAAATTTGAAAACAAAAAACTCTATAGATTATTTGTTAGGACAATATCCTAATACAGAAATATAGAGTATGGCCTCGAACTTGAATGATTTTTCATTTTCATTGAACAATTAAAAGTCGAAAAAACATAATTTTTATTTTTAATAAAAATTATATCAAACTTGTATTAAAGACAGAGTACCGTCTAGTTTACTCCCCCTGTTGTTTATAAAATGAACAATATATAAAAAGGAGAGAGAAACAAAAAAAACGTGTATTGAATATCCACCAGAGGTGGAACATGCACATAATAAACAAGTTTTCAATTTATTTTTTGATCAATGGTTATAATCTCTAATTTCAAGCTCATATATTAATTAGTTCTCATGTAGTGAGTAAATTAGTTTATATGAATGCTTGATGTTTGGCATGGGATTGTTACCGCTTTCAAAACGTGTTCTGATGATGGGAACCTAGGAAATTCCCGAAATAGATCTATCAACACATTCCTGAAAGGGTCAAATAATAAATTTGAAAACAAAAAACTCTATAGATTATTTGTTAGGACAATATCCTAATAAATAAATATAGAGTATGGCCTCGAACTTGAATAATTTTTAATTTTCATTGAACAATTAAAGGTCGAAAAAACATAATATTTATTTTTAATAAAAATTATATCAAACTTATTTACAATAATCATAACATGGTAATAAATGATAACGAAATTCGTGTCCATGATCATAATATTATAACTAGAACTATAATATGGTTACAATGCAAATATTATGATTGCTGTAAACAGGTTCTGATCATTATAAATGTATTGTGAAATTGTATTTTTAACAATATTTTTATTCTGTAATCACATGTATAGCTTGTGTAGCTGACACTATATTTCACGAAGCTAATTGTTCAGCGCAAAGACAATTTGATTACTTAAATTATTTTAAACCTTAGTTTATTTAAATATGTGAATTATTAAATAAATATACTATTAAAAACACGCATATCTTTTTAATCTAGCTTTAAGAGAATGCTGTGCGAATACTGTAGGGCTCATATTATGATAATTAATATAAATTTCCAGAACCATAATATGGCAATCTAATTACCATAATATGATACAAAATTAACCATAGTAACATGGTTGTCGCAATAGTAGATCCTAACATATATGCTGAAAACAAATTAAAAATGTTTTTGGTGTTGCCTTATACGAACCTTAATTTTTTATTTGTTGGCATATGTTATAAACAACTTTTATTTTTTCACTTATAAGTAACTATTGCACACAGAGAAATAAAATATGTATAGAAGTGTAATAATTATGAATAAGAAATACTTGTTTCGTTGACCATAACTATTAAGAGTCGAGAAGAAAAATAAAAATTACAGACAAATAACTAAGTATGGCTAAATAAATAAAAGTTAAAGTGAAATTATTATTTTTAAGAAATATCACATAAAGTTTATAACTATTATATCCTTGCTAAAAAACTATACTTTATTAAAACAATAACTTTAATTAAAATTGTACCTTTTTTTGAAAAAGTATTTTTTTAATAAAAAAAAGTATTTTTTTTATAAAACGTACCTTTTATTAAAAAATTACTACTTATTGAAAAATAATATTTTCTAAAAAACGCTTTCTGCAAAACGCTTTCATATTGACGGCAGATTCATACTCCCCAAATACTCTCAAGGGGGTTTGATCCTGGCAACATGCAGGTCATTCCAATATTTCCATATTTTTTGATGATAGCCATTCCATTGTCTAACAACTTAAATGTACTGAGGCATTGTCTTGTTGGAAAATTAATACTTCTTCTTTGGTATTTTCAATAAATGCCACCAATTTCTCTTCTTATACTGCAATGTTTACAGAAGAATTCATTCTGATGCATGGAAATGTCAAAACAACCATACCGTAGAAACAAAAAGTGACCCAATCCATTTTTTTTATACATATCGTGGTTCCTTACGTAGGTCTCTCCTGTAGCTGTTGGTCCAGAACATCAATATTGAACAGTTTCTCATCAGAAAAAAAAACATCTTTTGAAGACATTTATGTTTAAACAGTCCTACTAACAACTGCGATTATTGACTTTCCTTTCACCAGTTGGTGTGTAAATTCCTTTAACAAATTCAAGTCACGCAGTTTTTTGGCGAGTAATTTTCTACTTATGGTTGATTTGGACTCATCATTGAGTTGCTGGAACTTTTAATTATTTACGCCGGTCCCGATCAGAAAGCTTTTTTCGGAGCGCCTGTTTTATTTTTACCATAAGCACTCGGATTATTTACAAAATTTGTGACAAAATTTGTGAACAGTTTATTTTTCTGGCAGTTTCCCGAAATTTTTAGCCACTTTTTAAATAGGCTTAAATTTGCCCATTTTGAAAATCAAAATCATGCACGCAGCATTTTATTGCAAATTTTTTGAAATTGCAAAAAAAAAATAAATATAATTCTTTAATTTTCATTTATTTGCTATTCTTCTTAGTGTTTCAGAACTATATGTAATGATAGTTCTGAAACACTAACAAAATGTTATTACACAATTTTTCTCTTAAATCAATTAAGTTATCTCTTATAGTTATGCAACGCAGTGTATATGCAAATGTTATATGTTGTACACTGATAGAATTATCTGCATGGAAGCAATACATTTGCACTGGAACTCGTTCATTAAAACTTTTCATTAAATTGATGCAAGCTTTCATTAAATTTTGTGAATAATGTAATTTTATTGCTACAAAGTCTCATTTAGAAGAAGTCTCATTTAAAAACTAATTGCATAAAAAGTATGAAGAGTTTCATTCATTTTAATGCGCCTTATTTTAACTTCGAGAAGACAAGTTGCATTAGTTCAAATCAAAATTTCATTATCTATCGTCCACTGAAATTCTTTCTGTGTAGCACATATTTTCACTTTAGTGTTACTGTTTTATATTTTCCTTTTCCTCAATATTAAATAGTATTCTTTTATGCACACACTCACAATGTTTTAACAGTAACGGATTGTAGTTTATTTAAAAAGTATTCAGTAGACTTTGTTTTTTAAGGAATATACATTTAAACTACAAACAAATATTATTTTTAACTTATTTCACCATTTATTACGAAACAAACTACTAATAAGTACTGTTTTCTGTACCAGTTATTATTTGCATTTAAAATTTTATTTTTACAAAAAATTCTTATTTGAACCAAAAAGATAATGATAATAAGATAGAAAAACTGTTTTTTTTTATTTGGGAGTTAATTGATGATAGTTAAAATAAAATAAAACCGTTTATATTTACGGATTTGGGAGTTTTTTAAAATTTTTTATTTTCTTTTTACTATCAAAAATCTTTTTTTTTACGCATTTTCAGGTAATTTTTTAATAGTTAAAAATAAAGAACAAAACATTTGAATCAAAAAAAAAAAAGAGTAGTACATGTGCACTCAAAAAAATAAGTTAGTAGAAAAGTTAGTAAAACATCTTGTAAATCAGGTATACTATTTTTCAGCAAATTTTTTGCTAAAATTATGTTTTAAACTAAAAGCTTAGTTATACTTATTCAGCACTTAACTGTTTTGAACTAATGTTTTA
This sequence comes from Delia radicum, assembly GCA_021234595.1. Classification (NCBI taxonomy): domain Eukaryota; kingdom Metazoa; phylum Arthropoda; class Insecta; order Diptera; family Anthomyiidae; genus Delia; species Delia radicum. The sequence continues at coordinate 52,983,733 of CM037854.1, forward strand.
TTAATTTATTTTGCTGAAAAAAGTAGTGCTGACGAGGAAAATTATACTAAAAAGTACAATTCTAGTAAGACATATAAAAAAATCAACCATGGGAGATTTTTGTATCTGTTTTTCATACATAAAACAAAATTGTGGATTAAAACAACTTATATTTTGCGTCGTCACCGGCTTGTGAAAGTATTTGTCTATTAATTAAGTAAAAGACAAAATAAAATATTTAAATGTAATAAAGATTAAATGTGTATTTGTAAACTAAATGTTTATAGATATTAATAATCTAGTTTGGTCAAATTGCAAACAAATATACAACAGGTAGACAGAGTAAAGCGGAAGACAACGACACATATCTTAGTTAGATATTTATGGATCCTTTTTCTTATTGCAACAAAGGGTTGTATATGTTACATTTTGTTATTTTTTTGTTTCGTTTCTATAATTCTCTGAGGCATTTGCGTTCCTTTAAAAGATAGCATCATTTAGACAGATAATTTTGTTTATGTTATATATAATTTTTTTTTTTTAGATATTACATTAATTCATGTCGTCAATTTGGGAGTATGAACAATTTTATATTTTGTAACGTATTGTAAATTATTTTAAAAAGAATCACAAAAATGTGTTTTATGATTTTCAGCAAATAAATTAACTAAAGTATAATTTTTCTACAAATTTTTTGAGTTTTTTCGGTCTACTAATATTCACCAAACATTTTATTAGTTTTTAGCAAGGATTTTTTAATTTATAATCCACTAAGTTTTACCAAAACTTTTGCTGACTACTAATTTTGTTGCTAAAAATCAGCTCGCTGATTTTCAGAAAAAAATTTTGCTGTCATTAGCAATTTGTTTGCAAGCAACCTCCTGACTAAAATTTTGCTGACTCAGCAACATTTTTTGCTGACTTTACTAATTTACTCAAATTACTTGGGTTAGATTTTGTTCGAATAAACGAGTCCCTCGATTTTGACTTACTCCATTAATCGAGTAAGAGTTTAAAATAACTCGAGAAACTCGAACATTTTCAATTGTTTTTTTTTTTTCATTAATAAAACACAAAATCATTGGTTTCGAAATATATTTTATCAAAATTTAATTTTTAAGTTGGGCAGTTAATTTAAAATACAAAAAATCTTCTAAAATAATATGCAATTTAAAGGTTTTACATTATTTTCTTTCGATTTTATAAGATTAGATATATAACTTTAAGAATTTTTTTGCAAATATCAAAAATAATATAATATACAGTTTCGGCAAAATATAGAGTAAAAATCGTATAAATTACATAAACTTTTAATTAATTTGATTAAGTTGATCCGAATTGAAGAAAAAAGTGAACTACCCAATTCGAGCTGTAACACCAACAAATTGTGATGAGTTAAGTACAATTCGAAAAAATCAACACAATCTAATGAGTTTGCAATTGTTGTGATTTTAAATTTTTGTTGAATATTTAGATACTTAAACATTACGATTGAACTTAGTCTTCTTTTTTTATAGTTTCGACCCTTTATTTGACTATAATAATGTCTGTAATTCTTCAAGGGTATTTTAAAATCGACTAAAATGTGATATTTTAGGAATTGGTCGCAATGCCGAAAGTTTTTTCTCCTAAATTTCCAAAGAAAAATATTTGTTATCACTACAGTATTGCCTATATGCCGTGGTGCAACGAAAAAAAAGTTATAGCCCTACTTCACATATATAATATGTAAATTCATACAGAAACTACACATTGATCTTTATTTTATACTACGTTTATATGGAACATAAAAATAGCTGTAAAATATTCGCAGTGATGGATTTGTATGGAATTTAAAACTCGAAAATTAAAAAAAAAAACACGAACATATCTATTTTTTGGTTTAAAAAAAAATAATAATTTCTACAAAATACACAACAATTTAAGTTTTTTTTTATAAATATAAATTATTCGTTACTTGAAATCGGATATTTTAATTTACTCGAACCGTTGTTTGATTAAAATTCTTCGATTAATCGAGTAACGGTTAACCCTAATGTTTAGTAGTTTTAAAGTACATATTCCTTTGATTTGTACGAATAAATATTGTGAATGTATATATACTATTTGTTAGGTTTCCTCTAGCAGAGACGGTATAGAAATTTCAACGAAATTTAATAAAGCAGAGAAGTTTAAGAGAAATATATTATTTCAGAAATAAATTAAATTTACAGGAGACCATTCTTGTAAATTTGTTTTTTTTTTCATTATCAATTTGGCAATCCACATAACTTGATTTAGTACAAACTTATTGGTCGTAAATAGGAAATTACTTTTTTTTATTTGCAGCTGCTGTTGTGGTGTGGTAACCTAAAATTAAATAACTTAATAACCATATTCGAATGGAGTCTGTAGAGAAAATATATGAAGAAGAAAATGTGTAAATTATTAATTTTTACTTATTCACATTCAGTTCACATGAAGAAGTAATAAATATATTTGTTAAATTTTATTAAGGGTATTTATTGTAGTACCCTAGCGTATGAGCAATAATATTTTGAATTATTAAAACACTCATACGCTATGTATGACTATAAAAAATAAAGTTAATATGCTTTTGGAACACTTAAGCGTATGAGTAATAATAATATTTAGAAATATTGATAGTATAGAGAGATTGATAGTATAGACACAATATGAGATTGCATATAAATATATTTTCATAAAACAAAATTATAAAAAAAAATCATTACAAATATTTATTTTTAATTAAATAAATAACATGGTCTCACTGATATTCGAAACTGGGGCCTCTGGTTGTTAGGCGAGAACAAAATTTGCACAGATGGGCAAAACAGGATTTATATCTCAAAATAGATTTTCTTTTGTCTAAAATCCTGTTTTGTCCATCAGTGCAAATTTGGGGACTTGCAGATACAAAGATACAAACTCAGTGCGAGTTTTTGGGCTGTCAGTTAAACTTGGTTTAGTTAAACCAGTACCGAATATTGTCTGCCATTTCCAAGTTTATTAACAAAAATTTATTGGAACCACTTCATATTGTTTAGAATTTAGGTCTTTACATTTAAGAAAAAATAAAAATTAGCAAAAAAATATTGCTGAGTCGTCAAAACTTACCGCAGTAGGGTGTTTGCAAAACTATTGCTAATGTCAGCAAAATTGTTTGCTGAAAACCAGGGAGCTGATTTTAGCAACAAACTTAGTAGATTCAGCAAAAGTTTTGCTAACACTTAGTTGCGCGGTTAAAAATCAACATATATGCATACATTTATGAGCATATATGAGCTCATTCATGCTCACATATGAAGTGATCATACCCAGTAAAATAATAAAATCCAAATAACTGGTTGCAGAACAGCTTATACTGTATTATAACAGGTTCTAATTTCTGTTCTGCAACTGGTTCTTTTATATGGAGTTTGTCCTATTTGCAATAGGTTCTTTACCTCCAAACTAGAACAGGTTGCTTCAGAACCGGTTCTAGAACCAGTTATACACTCAGGGAACTTCTGCTTTACAAATATCTAGTTGTTTGGGTTGTAATATAGTTTCTTTATTTTTAATGTAAATGTAAGTCATTCGTAGAACAAATAAAATTTTTAACTAACCTTGTAGTTCATTTAAAAAAACAACTCACGTCAAATGACTGTTTTATGATTTTTCATTCATTTTTTACAGTTGTTTTTTGTTATTTAAAAAATAAAAATAAATATATGTTTGTTTATTTTTTACTACCATGTGGTTCATTTTTACTACAATTGTTAGTCATTTTTTGAACATTAAAAAACAAATGACAATGTTAGTTGAGTTTAATGAAATGTAAGTCGTCCTTTTTTTAAATGAAATTTCATTTGTTTTTGACTACAATTGCTGTCGTCTTTACCAACATAATTTCCTAAGAGTAGAACTGGTTCTGCAACAGTGGCAGCTTACATTTCGACTCCCAGGAACCCGTTATAGAACCGGTTCCATGTAACCGGTGGTAAAAGAAGTTGTTCTAGAACAGGTTCAAAGGTAATCTCTTCTAAAAAATTTTGCTAGGTAGTGATCATATATGACCATATACCAACATATAGGATTCATATCATAACTCAATTTACGTTAATGTACACATATGGTCATGTAAGGAAATGCAAGGAAATGTATAGAAATGTATGATTATACATGTAAATATTACCTATTGATGCATGTGGACTACATGACACGTATGTTCATGTGTGTCCTCATATAAGTCGGTTTTTAATTGGGTGATTAAAAATTAAAAAAATCTTGCTAAAAGTTAACAAAATTTTTGCTGAATATTAGTAGACTGAAAAAAACTCTAAAAATTTGTACAAACATTATACTTTAGTTCATTAATTTTCTGAAAGTCCTAAACATTTTTTGAGATTATTTTAAAAATATTTTACAATAAGTTACAAAATATAAAAATGTTCATACTCCCACATTGACGGCATGAATTAATGTAGTATCTGAAAATATATTGGAATAACTATATTAAACATAAACAAAATAATCGTTCAACTATTTACATCATTGGTTGTCAAAATAATGGCATCTCCCAAAGAAAGACAAATGCCTTAAATAATTTTAGAAACGAAAACATAACAAAATATGGTATATAAAAGCCGTTTTTTGCAATAAGGAAAAGGAAACATAATAAATTACCTAAGATGTGTGTCTTTGTCTTTCGCATTTGTCTGCTTACCTATATATATTTGTTTGCAATTTCAAATTGCCAATTTGACCACACTACATTAATAATCATTATTAACATTAAGTTTACATATACACATTTAATCTTTATTAAAGTAATTGTCTTTAATTTTCAAGTTAGTATCTGCTAACAAACATGACCAAATTGTAGCCTGAAATATGCAAATTTTCAAAATTTCAAGTAACAATTTTTTCATAACGAGTTGTCAGATGGAGCCAATTTTTATTTTGTATTTTTCTCCGACATGTCTAATTTGTGTCTGAGAATTATTATGCTTTTATATTCATTAGCGCCGACACTGGAGTTCATTGAAAAACACAAAAAACCAGTGAAATATGCTTATTTTCAATACAACGTTATTTTTCGGGTGTATGAATTAAGTCAAATTTTATATTTTTGATAGAAACTATAATCCCTTAGCTTTAAAACGATGCCTTCATCATGTAGATATCTCTAGCAGAAAAATTTTAACAGCTCAAACCACTATGCACAAAAACAAGACTTTTTAGTTTTTTTATTTTGCGTGAACCGGTAGTGCCGTGTGCAAAAATTAAATCCTCTTGGATTCTGGGTTTTCAGACCCCAAATATCATTTCCAGTTAGTTTGAAATAAATCTGAGATATGCCAGCATTGCCGATTTCGTGATTTCATACAGAATAACTCTATATGATTTTGTTCTGTTTTTGAATAAATATGTCAGTGTATTATAAACATTCAAATATGTTTTATTTCTGTTGATAGAAATTTAAACAACAATGATTACTAATTCAGGCCATCACAACGTTTAGTTAATTTTAGTAAGTCGTGGCAGTCATTTTTTTTCGCTAAACAATTGGTATTTAATCTTTTTTTAAATCTTTTTTAATAATAAAAAAATGTAGTAGTAGTAAAATATTTTTCTAAACTTAGCAACGAAATTTAGTGATTTGTAAATAAAGAATAAGAAGAATTTTTATTAAAAATAAGTATATAAAATTAAAACTTAGTAAACGTTTTACCAATTTTTTACTAACTTTTTTACTAGAGTGTAGTCGAGAAAACAGTTCATTCTGAAAATTTTGACACAGCAATTACATTTGGTAACATTTTTTTATTATCTTGCATTTTCTAAGTTAAAATTTTTTTGGATCAATTAGTCCATCATTTCTAGTTTAAATTTTAAAGATTAACCCCCAGCATGAAAATAATTATTTACATTCAGCATTGACAGTGATTTTAAATAATTTATATGTTAATTGTTGTTCATACTCGTTTATTATATTTCTTTTTCAGTTAAACGTTATTACTACACTGAAAAAAAATACATGCATTTTACAAAAAAACTTTCTTAGTTATTTTTTCGTAATATATACGAATATTTCGTATTTTATACGTAGTCCAGTTTAGCTAAGAATTGACTAATTTTACGAAAATAACGAAAATCTGTCGTATTTTATTTTTTTTTTTATGTGTATTATAAACGATATTTTTTTATTTTTTTACCTTCCAGTTTAGTTAAAAATCTTTAAAATTAATTATCATCTCAAATCCCTTAAGTTGTATATTTCTTTATTAGATGATAAATGAGGTTTGCAGAATAGTACCAACCAGCTGGAAAAATAGTACTTTTTCGACACTGATAATACCAAAAAAGGATTTCGTTATAAATTAAGGAATAAAGTATATAAAACATCTTTAGTGCATTAAAACAACTCTTAAACTACCCAGCAAAATAAGAGATGAGGAAGAAGTAGTAAGAACACCACATATACGGATTCGGATGTGGTGCCAATTTAGGTGAATCATTAATGATTTTAACATTGTAGTGTCAATGGGCGGATGCAGTTAATATATAACTTCTTTAATAGCATTTTAAACAGTGCATGAATGCTATTTTTCAATAGTTCATGGAAGTTCTTTTTCAAATATATATTAACATTTTTATTTAATAAAAATGTGCAGCATACTTTAGGGATGTTTCTGTAAATATTAAAAAAAAAATCTTTTAGTGCCAGCGAGTATTGAACACACGAATCTGAGTTACGATCTGCTGTATTAAAGTAGACCGCTCTACCATTTGCACCAAAGTTTCTTATGCAATACAACAAACTTAAAACGAACTTAAGTTGGAAATATTGATATATTTTTATGAAGTCAAGAAAAATATGCTACACAAATATATAATAAAAAAGATAAAATAATGATTTTTAAAACATTTTTATTATGTGAATTCGTATCACTGAGATATAAATTATTCTTAAAATATTTTTAAGTTTTGATGAGATAAAAAAAAATATTAAGAAATAATAAAAATGCTAAGGCAGTAAGTTCGAATACCAGTACGACACAAAAAAAAAAAAAAAAAAAAAGTAAAAAAGTTTTTCATATAGAGCAAATTAACAAACAATATAAAATACTTTGTTCAATTGACACATAAATTAACCACTGACGAGTCCCAGGAGGGGGACGAAACTGCGGCAGTCTGGTGTATCCCTTGTGTCCGCAAAATTTTTCCATAAAAATGTTAATTACGATTGTCATTATCTGACGGTTGCAAAACACTTTCTAAAATAAAAATGCTCATTTAACAATTTTGAATTCATTGCATATTTTAAAATATTTTTTTAATAATTAATTTGACGAGAAGTGTCTTTAATAAGATAATGACAATGAGAAGAAAAATATTGTAGAAGTTAGTTTAACTACAGGTAGGAAAAAGTGGCCTGCAATCAAACGAGTGTGCCTTGGAACGTAAGATCTTTTAATGTTTCCCGTATTTTTTTTAAAGATTTGGATAAAGAGGTCGGTAAAAACTCTATAGGTAAATTAAAGTGATATACTTAAATTAAGTAAAAGTTATTAATTAATTTACTAATTAATTATTATTATTAATAAACTAGCTTTCAAAATTGGCTTCGATATTTTTCGATTTGCTAATTTTTTGCGATCCGAAACAATAGAATTAAAAACTCAAATAGATTTTTGAAGCCAAAATCAAATTTTGTAACCTAGTTTTTTTTTGAATATTGCACACGTTTCAAGGCACACCTAAAAAGTATATCTTGAAACAAATATGAAAAATGGATAAACTAATTTTTAGCAGTGAAATACGTCTTTGCATTTTAGTTTTTAGTTTAGTTTATTGATTTCCAAAACAACAAGATTAAAAATCTTATAATTAAAGTAATGGATTTTTATATTGTAACATTATTTTTAAGGAACAATAATAGGAAAAATGATTATTATTATTAAAATATAAAAAAAAAAATGTAGGCAGGTATGTAAAATTAAAAAAAAAAAATAAAAATAATAAAATAAAATTTTTTAAAATAAATAAATATTATAAAAAATAAATATAACCAAACAAAGGATGACAATAAATAGGTACAATTTTTATTTAAATTTCAGAATCAAACACATTTTTAGGCTCGTTTATCTATAAAGTTCAAATATTTGTTTTTTTTTTTAAATGTAATGCGTTGCTTAAGAACTGAATGGATGATGGTAATGAGTTCCAAAGACGTATTGAGTTCACAAAAAATTGCCACTTTGATAAAGAGTTTTGAAACAATATGTGGGTAATGTCCTTATTCCTCTGGGAGTTTGAAAACTCAAGTCTATCAAACAAATACGATGATTCCCGGGTATATATAATTTTATGCAAAAGAATCAGTGTTCTTATTTTCAAAAGATCTTTGAAAGTAACTCCATAAAGTTTTTTTGAATATAAAGAGATGGAGTCAAACTTCCTTAAATTAAAAACATATCTAAGAATAGCATTGTAAGTAGATGCAAGTTTCTTACTGCATTTAGTGTCACAGCTTGCAAATATTTCACATCCGTACAGTATACAATAGGTAAGTTTTCGCCAACAATATGCGAACATTTAATGGAGTTATATACTGGGTGTGCCATAGAGTACGTAGCATTGAGTATACTTTTCCAGCAGCGACGTTTATATGGTTAGACCAGGTGAGTGTATCATTAAAAATAACACTAAGGTTTTTGGCAGTGGATACTATTTCAATTTTCTGATTGTTTAGTAATATCGTCGGTTCAAAAGAGGATCTTTTTTTAATAACTAAACATTTAGACTGCAATGGATTAAGACATAAACCATTTGCATTAGCCCATGTGTAAATGTGATCCAGATCAGCATTAAGTTTATCAATACAATCATTTATTTTACTTTTGTTGCTATTTATATAAAGTTGTACATCATCAGCATACATGTGGATTTTACAATGCGATAATTGTTGTGTAAGGTCATTAACATAAATTGTGAATAGTAAAGGCCCAAGTATCGACCCTTGCGGTACACCCTTTAAAACTGGTAGGGCACGTGAAGTTTTATTATCTGCAAAGACAGACTGGCAACGATCCGACAAGTATGAAGATATCAAACGAACAGACATTGGAGAGAAATTGAATATTGTACTCAACTTTAGACAAAGAACGTTGTGATCCACCATATCAAAAGCTTTTGAATGGTCTAATAACACCAATAAGGATACTTCACCCCCATCAATACTTCTACGTATTTCTTCCGACACATCCACGAGCGCAGTTATGCAGCTGTGTTTAGGCCTGAAACCTGATTGTCGATTTGTAAAAAGACCATTATTCTTTATGAATTCAGTCATCTGTTAATGTAGTATACGCTCAAAAACTTTAGATAAGTATGGTAATATGGCAATCGGGCGATAATCTTTGTTTGATTTTGAAGTTGGTATAATTTTGGCATATTCCCAATTTTTGGGATAAATACTCTTCGTAATAATATTATTGAAAATATATGTTATAAAAGGCAGCATGTATGGTAAAATAATTTTCAAAAAATTCAGATGAATGTTATCAAAACCGGATGCATTTGACTTTATAGATCGACAGCTTAATATAACATCTGCTTGATTTATACAATCAAAAGAAAATAAATTGCCTCGAAGTTCTGCGTTCTGATCATAGAAATTAAAATTTAAATGTACATTAGGCAGATTTATAAATGATTCATTAATACTATCCACATCTATTCCATTTCAACTATTGATGAGGATTTACCAATACCAATTTCTTTTATGGTCTTCCATGTTTTTTTAGATCCGACAGCAGATGAGAAACGATTAGAATAATAATTAGATTTTGCAACTCGGATCAATCTATTCACTTCTCTCCGGGCATCAAAGTACGATACGTTTAAATCTTGGATTTTAAAGAGATTCCATTGCTTATATGCAAAATCTCTTCGATTTATAGCCAATTTAATTTCAGAATTAAACCATGGGTTTTTTAATTTTAAATTTATTTTCATCGGGATAAACATTAATTGCATTTATAGTAATTTATTTTTAGTATTTTGCTTTAAAATTTTAAGAGGCACAGATTTCTTAAAAACGTTTGATATGTTGTGTTCTAAAAAGTTTAACTGGTCATCAACTGAAGGCATGTAATAAATCGAATTCCAATCAATCAGGGATAGCTCAGACATCAAAGTGTTATATTTTATATTTTTAAAATCATAAAAAGTGACATCATTACAAATATTGTGTAACCGAAAATCATAATATAAGAATAATCAGAATCATAATCAACATAACAATAAAAAATATAAAACCTTTCGTTTTTTATATTTTTAAATAAGTTTTATAAAAAGTTCCATCGCAAAGACAAAAAATAGATTTTTATAGAATAATTATTTGTCCACTCTGGATAACAATTTTGTAAAAAAAATTTTCTTTATGATTAAAGTCAAGATGTTAATTATTTGGTCGTTTTTAAATTATTTAATTCTCGTAAAATACTCAGAAAAACCTAAATTAAAAAAAATACTAAAAAAAAATTAATTAGAATTAAAAAAAAATAAAACAAAAAATTAGCTCCCCGGCCCGGAATTGATCTCGCAACCTTCTGATTGCAAATCCAACCACTTACCGCCTCAACCTCCATATAAAAAAATATATGAACTTATGAAAAAGTACTTCTTATGATATTATTAATTTAGATACCAATTAATTTATATGGTGATGGAAATGCTGTTTAAAATAACTTTAATTTAACATTTTTGGCAGTTGTTAACAATAACTTCTATTAAAGTGAAAAATGTGCGTATGCTAATGATTTGGAAGTCAAGTTAAAGAGATTCTTAAAGCACTAATTCCATTTTATTTTTCTGGGTATAATATTACGGTGAGTTTTGATTATAACTAACTCATACGCCGGAAGATTGCCTCGAATGTTCTCAAACTTCAAAATTTGTAAAGCTTACTAAATATTAAGTTATTAATATTGTCCGACTAATAGTTTTATTTCCCCCATAGCCCAAAAATCAAAAAATTTAATGTTGTGTTTCTAAGCTTTATTGCACTAAATTCATTGATAACACTCTAAATTTTATGAATCTAACAAATTTTGTTGTTTTTTTTTGCGATATTTAATGTTTGTGTCCGTTGAAAATGTAGGTATATTTGTATTGCATATATTGTGGTTGCATAGTTATAAAAGAAAACTTAAGTTTATCTAAAAAGTTATTCGCGATATTGTGACAAAAGTCTCCCAAAACCCCTTCAAACATTAAATTTTAGCTTATTTTCTACCAAATTAGCAATAAGCTCATTAAAAAATCCCTGAAGAATACTTTTTTGACCATTTTAATATACACGTTTTTTAAACACTATTTATTCACGTAGACTTTTAGTTATTTGGAAATCATCCACCCACAACTTCTTATACATCAAATTGCAGATTTTTTACCTCTCTTTAAATTAAAAATATTGTGGCAGCGGGTTTTTGCATATTTCGCATATAGATGTGATTTACATAGTCATCCGATGAAAAATAATGAAAAATCGCATTTGGTTTTTTACTATTTCTTTTAAAGAATATGAGTAAAGAGAAATAATTTCTTTATAAAATTGTTGATATTTTAAACTTTATATTGCAATTTTATGGTACTTGACTTACAGTTATGATTAAAGAGAAAATTTTTTTTTAAGAAATTGCCCGAAACTTACCAACAAAGGAAACAAGTAGTTTAAGTCAAGGAGTTTTAAATTTGCTTAATGTTTGATCTTATTTTATCTTATTACCTTATATTACTTTATAATACCTCATATTGCATTATATAACTTTGTATAACTTTTTAATTTTGTATTTTTTCAGTGTATATTTCGAATGAATACAAGAATTTTCATATTGAAATACTTTATTTCAAAAACTCTTAAAACAAATCTATAAGCCAATTAACCCTTCGAAGATCAAATTCCTACTGTGATTACAGTTGTTAATATTTTTTTCTAAAAATTTGTACACTTTAAGTTCTTCGGGCATGCTAGCTTTTTTAGTTTTGGAGATATTGATTTTTGACAGCTTGTCCATATAGAGAAACCATTCAGCGATGCCGATACCTTTTTTAAATTTACAGAAAGTCCATTTAATGTCACCGTGAAATTAATCGATGTTTTCCGATTTCGATAAAATTTTGTGAGTCTGTGCGTCAGTGAACGCAAGTATTAAAAAAATTTCTTTTTTTTTTGGAAAACTATGGTAACCCTATGGCTTCAAATTGTGGGGTAGTAACTTTTGATGTGTAAAAATATCGACAAATTTATTTTTGCATAAGAACGGCTAGGCTTTGGGGTATAAAATAATAATAATAAATAAATAATTTTTCACAGTTTTTAAAAATAAAAAATTTTGAACCAAAAACTTTAAAATAAATTTTTGGAAAAAATCACTTTTTATACGAATAGCTACACATGTGTTCTAAACACCCTGAAAATTTCAGAGTAGAAAGCTCCTTACTTAGTGAGATATCAGAGAAAATGTAGAAGTATGTTCACCAGAATTTGTGTTTTTTTTTTTTTCAATACTTAGTAATAGCAGTTTTTCAATAGCAACATTAAAAAAAAAAAAAAAAAACACATATTCTGGTGTACATACATTTATCAAAATTCGGAAAACATCGATTAATTTCAAGGTGATATTAAATGGAATGGCTCCATGTTGAACAAATCACAAGACTTTCGCTTAAATTTCAAATATTTATTGTTATATATTAGTAATATTTTTCATTGAACTACGTTTCAAAATTATAATTTTTTTATTTGAAAATTTTTAAATAGAAAAGTTCAAAGTGCAATTACTCTACTTTAATTACAATACTAATTACATGTAATTGTAATTATATGTAATTAGTAATTGCATTTCATCCAATTACAATTACATGTAATTCTAATTGAATTATTTATATGACAATTACAAGTAATTTGCAATTTTGTTTAGGCCTTCATTACAATTACAATTACTTGTAATTGTAATTGAAAAACAAGCAATTACTTATTACATGTAATTTAGTTGTAATTGAAATCGCCCAAGTCTGATATTCACGCTACAGATTAGATTGAAGAGTAAAAGAATAGAATTATAAAAAAAAATATTTAAGTGCAAAATCGAAAGTAACAAAACCCAATATGTTGTGTATAGTACTTCAGAATTGTGAATTGACCCTTATTTAAGAAACCGTTTTCATTTAATTTTCTCTTTAAGTTCTTTTTCACCCTTAACAATGTATAAATTTATATAATTATGGCCCGATTACTGCATGTAACGTTACCCAGCAAAAAATTTCCAAAAAGGTAAGCGGGTTTGTAATTAAGCATTTTGGGCAGAACGCATTCCTTACTAGATTAGCTACTCGATTCTTTTAACAGGGCGTGAGACTAAAATAATTGATTCTTTAGAATTGATTATTTTTTTTACCGAAGAACCATTTACTTTATATTTTTAAGAACTACATACATTTTTTAATAAAGAAATAGTTCCATTGTAAAACTACGAAGTACTTATACAAAAAAAATAAATAAATAGTTCCCTAGAAAAAAAGGAAGTACTTACATTTAAAAAAAAAGAAGTAGTTCCATAAGTAAATTCAACTTTTACTCACACGTGATTCTCCTAGCACACTCAAATATTACAATCAAAACTCATACGGAAATAAAATCCTAAAAAGTGAAACATCGAATTGTTATGATAACATGGGTTTGTCATAATTTTGGAGCTATAAACCACGAAAATATAGATTTTTCAAAAAAAAAGAGCAATGCAAAATTGAAAAACAAAAATATAACTCACGCACAATCACCCTCGAAAATTTTTTTTACACTCACTCACGATAACGTCAGTAATTTCAACTTCTACTCACAATTTTCTGCTCACGTTCGGTTCCCTAATTTATACCTAACCACAGTTTAACAAAATTTAGGCAACACGCAATTTCTGTTTTAAGTATTATTTTCCTGTAATTAAAAATTTCTTTGAAAAAATATATGAGATAAATTCCTTAAAATTGTATAACTTCTTTTTTCAAAATTAGGAACTACTTTCAATACCGTCCTTTTATTAAGAAAAACTGTTGGCGACACGGCAACCTTGCCTTATTAGAGATGGCATTTTTGTTATTGACTTATGTCATTGTATTCGTTTGATTGTATTGTTGGATAAATTTTTTTTGTATGTATAGATTTATATGTATTTTATTTTTCTAAAAAGAAGGAGCCATTTTTAAATTGGTTTTTTGCCAAGAAGCAAGAAACCACGTAAGTAAAAAGGTTCCGCATATGTATTTTATTTTAATATTTTTTATGTTTTATAATTATCGTATTTATTTGATCTCATTAGAGAATAAACAAATTGAACCAAATTGAACCAAATTGTACCATATTGTACCAACCCAACTTACAAATTCATTCCAACTTTGTCACAACTCTATTACAACCATTAACATTAAATAATATCAATCACCTTTGTAACATAACCTAATAGAATTTGTTGTTCGTTTATTCTCGCTACGGCGCAAAAGGAAGACCCCTATCGTGATCACTTGGATCACGATAAAAACTATATAATTACTTCTTGAGTACAAAAAGTTATAACATTGTTATTTTCTTTTAAGTAAATAATTACTTTTTTATTGAGTTCATGCTTTCTGGTTTAAATTTAAAGAATTGATTACAATACTACTTGATTTTTTGACCCTATCGTTGGAATGAGTTTGGTATTGCAGTTACTAAATTTGGCAATGAGATATGTAAGCATGTGTGGGCATCACTAAATGAATCTAATCACCTTCTTTTTGCAATGTGTAATTTTTTCCTGGGTAGCTACTAACTGTTACTTTAACTGGCATATTTGTTGTTGTTTTCCATATAAATTCTATATTTAACAGTTTGTTAAATTTTAACTAAACATTCCGTAATCGTGCCTAATTCATATTAATGAAATTTTACCCTATTTTGGGTTTAAATAAATAGTATAATTTTTGTAAATTTGTTAAAAAGTCGAATGATACAAATTTTTAAAAAAATTTTCATAAATAAATTATAACATTTTATTTGAAAAACTAAAAACAGTTTGTTATATAAAAAATATTGTGAAATAGATTACAGTCTATTTCACAAAATTGTTTCATAATAAAGCAAACGAAACATCGAAATTCTTTCGTAAAATTAAAAAAAAAAAATTTAAAATGCATACAATTCGTAATTTGGTGGTGCGAAACCACGAATTTCTTTCGTAAAGCACGAAAATAAAAAATTCGTAAAATGCACTCAAATTTCGTATATTTTACGAAAGATTTTCGTGGAGCGAAACAACGAAACTCTTTCGTAAAATACAAAACAAAATTCCTAAAACGCACACAAAAATTTCGTAGATTTTGTATATTATACTAAAGATTTTCGTGGTGTGAAATAACGAAATAAAGGGTCCGCCATCTAACGTTTTTTTTTTTCAACTAGTGCTTATTTCGTGAATGGTAACACTTAGCTCATGTCTGATTTGACAGATAATTAGTTTTATCCTTCCGCTGAACGAATATGGTCCGTATGTTCGTTATCTTGTGAAAAAAGTGAAAGAAACTGGCATCCTCATCGATAAACCAAAGCGTGAAAAGCCAAAAACAGTGCGTACACCCAAGAATATTGCTGCTGTGGCAGAAAGTGTGCGTGAAGCGCCATCAACATCAATTCACCGTCGCATAGATGAGTATTTGGCCTGAAAAGCTGGCCAAAATTATTAAACGTGTTTTTTGAATTAAAAGTTTTAGTTTTTTGATAGTTTTAGGTGTAGTATGATATAAAAAGTCTAGTGGCAGATTTTGAAAAAATTACACTGCGCAACAAAAGTACACTGCGCAACAAAAAAAATTTTCTCTACCCTAGAAATAAAAGTATGTGGACTATATGGATTTTGATGCCCTTAATTCAAATCTGTTTTCCCTTTTTCTCTAGTACGTAAGGATTTTCTTTTAAAGGCGTGGCATTCTTCACCCCCTAAATCGTTGGGTTGCCTTATATATTTTGCCATAACTTGAAAACGTGTTCTCCGATTTTAATAGCAGGAAGATCAGAAATGCACCGGAAAATTCTGTTTAAACTAACCATACACATTTATTTTATATCTATTACTATTTGGAGTTATTAAAAATTTAATGGCGAAAAAAAATTTACATGCAAAATGCGTCAAATTTTTTGTTTTCAAAATGCAATAAAAAAATTTAAGAACTAAAAAGTTTAAATTTTTAAGATTTTTCTAAAAGCCACATTCTTAAGGAATAAAAGTTGGTATAAATTGCAAAGCTCAATTAACAAATGTTGATTTTAAAGGTCTAAACTCATTCTTGACAGACTGTATGTACATACATACATATGATTTACAGTCTAATTAAAAAAAAATTTTTGAAAATTGTAAGGCTCTTATAAAACAGTATTTTTTTATGAAAAATGGCTTGATTATATTTATTTTATATTATTTAATACTTTAAAAACGGAAAATAAATAAAAATTCCTTACTATATAAAAATATCTTTTATGGGGATGTATGGGACATTCCCTTAAAACTATTATGGATAATTAAGAATTTTTGCAATTTATAATTACATATAGGCAGGTATTAATATTGTGAAGTGTTAAAAGTGATGTGAATAACAGTTGAAATCAATAATTCAAAATACATAAAAGTTTATGACGATATAAAGGTATAAGAAAAAGTGCCCGATGAGCAAAAATAGAAGAAATGTGAAAATTTAAAAAAATAGTCAAAAATAATGGCGCAAACTTGGGCACACTTTTTTTTTGGTTTCTAAAATTAGAGATTCCAAATTTTATTGTGGTATCAAACATAATTCGTAGACATGCTAACCTCACTTTTAAAAACCTCTTCTTTTCTTTTTTTTGCAAAAAGAAAGTGTAAAATTTGTTTTTTTTTAGCTTTTGAACGAATTGTTTCAACATGAATATTCAACATATTTTAAATTTTTTTTTTCTTTTTAAATAACTTTTGATCAAACCTTTCAGCGAAACAAATAATCTTTGTTAAACCTTTATACGTTTAGCCGCAAAAAAAATATCATATAAACATCCAGAAACCGAAAAAAACATTTAAATCTCATATAATTTTCTTCACTTTCCTGACTTTAGCAGGGTCTCAGAGCTACAAATCGCAACTAAAAGTCTTCAAAATTTACAATACAATGTAAAATATTGTTGTCTGTCGAGCTGCGTACTTAGTTTTTAAGATTTCTTAAAATTCAGTTTTGCCTTTTTGGCCAGCTTTTCAGGCCCAATACTCCTCCTCGCGTCGTTCTCAACAATTGAACATTTCGGAGACATCATTGAGACGAATTTTGCATAAAGACCTTGGTATGACGCCATACAAAGTCCAATTGGTTCAGGAGTTCAAAAAAAAAAGTTATTTGTGCGGACGCTTTATTTCTTACAATGTATAAAAGGTTTCGTATATATCACGTATGGATTTTTTTCAGTGTACGTATTATTTATTTAAAATGCATCATTAAACATGCCTTGTGTGTTAAATTGTTAAAATATTTATACACAATTGCGTTTTTCATTATTTCCAATTGCATCCCAGCAAAAACAGTCATTGCCAAATAAAATAAGGAATTGAAAAAAAATATATTTGTAAAATTAGGATTTGTATTCAAATTAGATTTATTTTATTTTCTTGTTTTATGTTTGAAAGTAAAGTTTTAAAGTAATGAGATGTTACTGCTAAATTTTTACTAGGGTGAGTTAATATGTCTGTAACTGTTTTCGTTGTATTGCAGTTTAAACATCATGTTACACATTTACTTGTAGTGAATGTAGTGTTGCAATTGAATTACTAACTTAAATTAAAATGTATAAATGAGGTCTGAAGAGAATGAGCATTATTTAATTAAATATTTTTGCAAAAAAATGGAGTTACCAGATGTAAACATAGTTAATACTTGAAGTTTACGTTTTCTGCAGAAAACACCAGATTTTATTAAATACATTTGGTAATAAAATTGAAACTTTGTATTGTTGATGCAAAATGATGACTGCCTTAATAGAAATCTACGTTTGACATTGCATTCTTAATTACACCATAAATAACCATAAATCAACATTACTGTGAAATATTTAGGTCTTGCACACTTAAACATACACTTAGAATTATATGTAGGTACTCGTTAAGACTACTTCCAATGTAGTTAACCCTTTCACTACCTACTTTTTGTTTGTCGATATATTTCTAATTTCACTTCAGATTCCTGTTAGGGGTCCTTTAATGCGATTGAAAAAGGTTTACCATTATCCCCTTACACCTCCTACCCGGCGAAAAATTGGTCCTAAAGTCGAATTTTTGCAAGTTCTTGGTCCATTTTTACCACTTAAACATTAAAATAAACAAAAATGATTTCTTCGATTTTGTTCTGGTCATTAGATGAAGCAACATGCCAAATTTCAAGATTCCAGCTCTGTTAGTTAGGGAGATACACCAAACGCCCCTTTTTCGGAGATAAAGGCTAATTTAATAAATTGGTCGAAAGTGTGGTCAAAAGTGCGGCGCTCAATCTAGCACTAATCCCCACAAGATTTTTTTTATATTCTCTTACATTTATTAACAATTAGTGTCTTCTACACACCAAAAAAATTTAGCTACTTGCCAACTGAAGTTCGGTTACTACGACTCAAATTCGGTTATTAAGAATTTCAGACAGTTGGCAAAACGTTACATTAGTTTTCACAGCAAAATTCTGAATTAACCGATTTTAGTTGCATCACGTAAAATTTTCAGAAACCTTATGTAAATATATATATATATATAAAGTTGTTACCATAAATATATACTTTTCAATTCGGTTGGCACTTTATTTCTCTGTGTGTTTTTGTAATAGAAACATTTAATTATGATCTCAAACCTGACAATTAAAAATTAAAAGCAATTGGATTTTCTTAACAAATATCGCAAATATATTGCCCTGATGAACAGTTTATGTATATAATTATTTCTTTCAATGACCAATATTCAAATAAACATATTTAAAAACAAATTTCAGAATTTATTGTATTATCATATTTTTTATATTTTTTTTTTAATGTGTAAACTGTAGTGTACAAGGGTAGTGAAAGGATTAAAAACAAATGCGGTTTCATTTGAAAAGAGGACGAGTTACATCTCACTAAATTCAACTTAAATTATCAATAGTTTTATTTTTTCAAAATTTGAAACTACGGGTCAAAAGTCGGGACATCAAAATTCGTTTTAGAGGTGTGGTTCCTTCTTCAAAGTTTCTTATTTTGATCCCTAGAATACGATTTTCCTTGAAAGCTGAGCGATTTTTTACCTCTATACAAATCGACCCGGCCTAATATATATATATTAGGGCGGGTCGATTTGTAGGGAGTGAAAAAATTCACCTATTTCCCTATGATTTTCGTATTCTATGGGTTATTCCATGAAAATTTGCCGAAGGAACCATACCTCTATCGTTAAAATCGAGTCCCCTACTTTTTGTTGGTAAATTTTTTCCCAAATTGACGTTCGTATGAAATATTACCTACACGTTAACATCCATAACTCAAAAACTATCGATCGAGTTTAATCGCCAGTGATTTTGATCAATTTACAAAAAAAAATCTCCAACATTGGTCCAACGGGTCAAAAGTTACGGGCATTTTTGTCCAAATTTTGGAGCATTTTTCCATTATTTTCATGATTTTGTCCAAGAATATTACTTTCATGGCCATTTTTTTGGCTCAATCCATTATTTAATTCAATTTACAATTCAAAACGAAGAGTTTAAGCCCAAATTTATCGAATTCGGTTGATTAATTCATGCGATATTGCTAAAACAAAATAACACATAAAACCAACTTTTTGATTTTTTTCCCTTTTTATTTTTTTTTTCTACAAAAATTCAAATTAAGAGATAATAAAGTATCTATCAACCTATTATCAAAAAAAAAAATTCAATTTGAGTGTAGTAAAAGACAAAATGTGAAAAAAAAACATTATTTTTTCTGAAAGTCTTGTTTGCTTTCAAGTCTGGGTGTTTTCGTACGGCTTTCTAATGTCGTCGCCATAGCGCCTTCTACATTCTTTCCTGCAACTCGTTTAGCAGTGGCAGCCAGCAATTGGACATGTCTTTCCGTTCCTTGAATGTGTAAAGGGATTTGTGGATCATCGAACGGTGGCACTTCGTAATTTAAATATCCCTTCAAATGTTCATACGAATAACTTTGCGTAAACGGTGGTTCGAATAAAATGGTATCGTCATTTAAATCAATCATATTTGTATATTCCGTACAATTAAAGTTTATAAGAGATTTTTTATAAACTCTAAGTTCCGTTTTTCCATTCTATCATCAAACAACATAGATAGCAAGATATTTTCTGAGTGTGCAAAATATGGATTATCTTGAATTACTGTATTTACAACTCCAAGTAAATTCGGTGGTAAAAATCGTGTCCAAGTAATAAATTTAAAAAGTAATGTACTACCGTATGCGGCAGAGCTATAATACTTAACATTGAAATACATTGTCGTGTATACTTCTATTATATAGTTAGCCAGAATTTTTAAATTTTCAGTTGGATTATTAGTTGTCACATAAAACCGTAATAATCTATTGGCTTTGGTCAGCCAACGAGAATGTGCAATCGGCCCTGGTTTTATGTGAGACAAGTCCGCAGGAACCACACCATTAGAAATTGCATTGGCCATTAACATCAAGTACCTCGAATCAGTAGATAATTCTTCTGGATTTAAATCACCAGGAGGCATATTTTCCAAAGCGATTTCCTCAAAATCGGTTACCACCTGAAAAGAAAACATATAAGCTTAAAAATAGAATGAAAAATGGTAAAGAATCAGCTATAAAAATTACATACCGGAAGATTTTCACAATCAGCAATTTTTGAGCTTAACTTTCCGGTAGTGGAAATCAGTCCAGTCGTAACGTAAGGTTCGTAAGCTTCGTAAGTCAAAAAAATTGAGCCAAAAAAATGGCCATGAAAGTAATATTCTTGGACAAAATCATGAAAAAAATGGAAAAATGCTCCAAAATTTGGACAAAAATGCCCGTAACTTTTGAACTGTTGGACCAATGTTGGAGATTTTTTTCGATACACCGCATATTTCGGTACAATTTTGGCCATGTCCCTAAAGTATGCGCTGTGCATATATATATATATATATATATATATATATATATATATATATGTATGCACAGCGCATAGTTTAGAGACATTTATTCGTTCCCCCGCATAGTTACTTTGGGGACTGTCCCCAAAGTTTTCGCGCCTTTTCATACATCTAGCGTTTAAGATGAGGACAATTTTTTCGATATACCGCATATTTCGGGTACAATTTTGGCCATGTCCCAGCAAAATTTTTAGAACAGACTACCTTGGAATCTGTACTAGAACACCGGTTACATGGCACCGGTTCTAGAACATGTTCCTGGGAGGCAAAAGGTAAGGTTTCACTGTCCCAGAACCAGTTCTATAACTGGTTCTGTAACCGGTTACAAAGCAACTAGTTCTAGTTTGGAGGTAAAGAACCTGTTGCAAATAGGACAAACTCCATATAAAAAGAACCAGTTGCAGAACATAAATTAGAACCTGTTATAATATAGTATAAGCTGTTCTGCAACCAGTTATTTGGATTTTACTATTTTACTGGGAATTACAATGAAAAATTTAATTAGGAAAAATGAACAGTTATTTCTTTTCTGAAATTTATTGCTTTGTGTATGGTATGAATGCGATTTGGAAGAAAGTTCCAGAGATGTACAGCAATATAGTAGAACTGCCATTTTGAGATCAGGCTACGATATCTGATTGGTTTGATTTTTTCGCCTTGTTGAGATCTTGCAAACGTATGGTGGTCAAAGAGATTCTTGTGTTCTTTCGAGTATATTATTTTATGTAGTAAGATTAGAACTCTGGTTTTCAGGATGTTGTCAAAACAGAGTTCATAGAGTCGTTTTGAGTGAAGTAAAGTCGAATCGCGTTAACGAAGCATAAACACATACCTTAGGATATTATTGTAGACCGCGTTCGTCCTTTTGGCACTAGCTGAATCACATTGAGCAAAAAACTC
>CM037854.1:53005930-53133393 GCA_021234595.1 Delia radicum
AAAACTTTAGAGAAAACCACCTGATTTAAGGCTCAGTACACAGAAGTTCTCCAAGAATACTTAGACTTGGATCACATGGAACAAGTTGTACACTTTGAGCCCAAAGCTGAAAAATATTCATCATTTTTTCTCCCACATCACGCAGTGGTCAAACCAGAAAGCAAAACCACAAAAGTACGAGTGGTATTCAACGCCTCAACAAAGACGGCAAGTGGTTTCTCGCTTAATGATGTTTTGTATCAAGGTCCAACTCTGCAAAATGATTTGATGCAGCTTGTGCTAAGATGGCGCAACTATAGGTTTGTTTTCACCGGAGATATACAGAAAATGTATCGCCAAATCTGGTCCATGAAGCGGACCGTCCCTATCAACAGATTTTGTTTCGCAGCGAAGCTGATGGTAACGTGAACTCGTTTCAACTAAAAACTGTCACGTTTGGCGTAAATTGCGCCCCCCTTTTTGGCGATAAGAACCCTATTTGCAGTTAAGCAGTGATTGCAAAAATTTGTACCCCAAAGCATCCGCCATTTTGAAAAATGAAGTCTACGTTGATGACATCCTGTCTGGTGGACACACGATTGAAGAAGCCAAGCTCAAACAGAGTGAGCTTGTAAAGGCCCTAAACTCTGCTGGATTCCCGTTGAAAAAGATGACAGCAAATAATAAGTTGCTGTTCGAAAATTTGCCCCGGGAGGATCTTCTAGATGAAGATTTTTTTGAAATTTGACGATTCCAGTACGATTATTTAAACTCTTGGAATTCGATGGAATGCTTTATCGGATTCATTCTACTATGTTGTGGAACCCATTGAAATTGTTGCATCTACTACAAAAAGAAGAATTTTGTCAGTGATAGCAAGATTGTTTGACCCCTCTAGGTTGGTTAGGCCCAGTCGTGATAGTTGCAAAAACTCTTATGCAAGAATTATGGGAAGGAAAGTCTGACTGGGACGAAGGGGTGCCTACACCCATACTGATAAAATGGAATTCATTTATAAAGAACTTGCCATTTATCTCCAGCATTAAATTCCTAGATGGGTAGAGTTCTCACCACAGTATCGCATCCAGATACACGGCTTCTGTGACGCCTCAGAGAAGGCATACTGCGGTTCTGTGTATATCAGAACAGAAAGTCCAGAAAGGCCAATTTAATAGTCATTTGCTAGTTGCAAAAACTAAAGTAGCCCCTATAAAGCGGACTACTATACCCAAGCTCGAACTTTGCGGAGCTTTATTACTTGCTAAGCTGACCCGAAGCTTAGTCGCGAACTGCCAGTTCAACTATGAATTGTTCTTGTGGACAGATTCATCAATAGTACTGGGTTGGTTACAGAAACCCCCAAATACCCTAAAGACATTTGTCGCAAATCGTGTGACGCAAATTATTAGCATCGCCAGCACATCTCGCTGGAAGCATGTGAGAACTGAAGAAAATCCTGCAGATATGGGCACAAGAGGCTGCTCCCCTCAGGAACTGGCAGAAAACCAACTTTGGTGGCACGGGCCATCCTGGCTGAAACTTCCCACAGCACAATGGCCGATCCCGCGGACTTTTGATCCAATAGACTTGGAGACCAAAAAGTCTGCAAACTTCCACCTGGAAGTACAAAGTACAGATGTACAAGAAGAATTCTCTTCATTTGAAAGGGCGTTACGGGTACTCAGCTACCGACTTCGCTTTATAAACCGCGTCCTTAAAAAACCCTTTGACACCGAAAAGTTCATTACAGCTCAAGAAATCAGCGCTGCGAAAACCCGGCCTCATCTCATTGGCTCAGAAATCCTATTTCCGCAAGGAGTACGAATGCTTAAAGGAAAAGAAACCTTTAAGTCGAAGAAGCAGACTGCTCACCTTGACTCCATTTATTGATAAAAACGACCTTTCTACGGGTTGGTGGCAGATTAAACAACTCAGGTTTAAGCTACAAAGAACGTCATCCAATTATCATCCCAGAAGGTTCTCGACTGGCAAAACTTCTCGTCGATTTTACACATCGCATTCTGCTGCACTCTGAACACCATATAATGTTACGAGCGATCCGGCAAGGTTTTTACATCCCAAGATTACGAAACTTGGTACGAAAATGTATTCGTGAATGCAAGGCGTGCACGGTCTACAAACATAAGTTCCAGCACCAAATCATGGCCGCTCTCCCACCAGAACGAGTAAACTTTTCCCTACCCTTTACATACACCGGAGTCGATTTTGCAGGTCCCTTCAACATAAAGTCATCAACTTTGCGAAATGCCAAAATTCTAAAAGGATATGCAGCTGTTTTCGTTTGTTTTTCTACCCGAGCCGTTCATTTAGAAACTTGTTCTGACCTCTCAACTGATGCCTTTTTTAGCCTGCTTCGACAGATTTATTGGGCGTAGAGGTCTCCCGAAGACCATGTTTTCCGACAACGGTCGAAATTTCCTCGGCGCAAGCTACGCGCTACTGAAAAGCCATAACAGCTTCCTCCAGTCAGCAGAAAAGAGGCTGATCGAAAAATACACCACTCTTGGCTTCACCTGGTCCTTCATACCGCCGTATGCACCCCACATGGGTGGCCTCTGGGAAGCCGCCGTGAAAAGTATGAAGTCCCACCTCAAAAAGGTAACTTTGTAATCTCTCTTTTACCTTTGAAGAATTTACAACTCTTCTTGTTCGAATTGAGGCAGTGTTAAATTCAAGACCACTGTCACCTTTAACGGAAACCCCGAACGAAATTTTACCACTGACTCCAGGTCATTTGCTTCGAGGAGCTGCTATCACCGCTCTACCAGAAGCCCCTGCGGAACCTCCACTTGAGAACTTGCCGTATTTAAAACGTTGGGAACGATTAAAGGCGCTACAACACATTTTTGCACGAAGGTGGAAAACCGAGTATATAACCGAGCTACAACGCCGATTCAAATGGCAAAAGGAACGTGACAACCTCAAACAAAATGACATCGTCATCGTCAAAGAAGACTTTTTACCACCCACCGAGTGGCTCCTTGGTCGCGTTACTAAAGTCATATACGGACGCGATAGCAAAATCAGAGTTGCAGAAGTACGCACAAAAAATGGTAATATCCTGCGACCTGTTGTCAAACTGTGTTTGCTACCCCACTAATGATACTCAAAACCAAAACCCACCAATTAATCTACCAAATCCCCAATAATTAAGTAAACAAATAGATAAAATTCGCACTAGGTATTTTTTCTAACACTGTATATATTTCGTTCTTTTCTTTTCTTGTTTTCTTCTCTGTATATTTAGATGAGAGAACGCCCACTATGCCACATATGCCAACGTCAACGCCGCCAGCTCGTTCATAATCAGAAAGGTGGCTCAAGAGTTGCCGGAATTAACACCAGTTACAAGCCATGATGGAAAGATATGTGGTCGATTCATTATGGAACCATGGTTTACCCACAACGAGCGAGAGTCCTTCATGATGGACTTACTTCTCTGCGAGCGTCTGGGGTTCGTGGCACCCCCCCTCATTGAAAGATGAAGCCCTAAGCCGCCACTTTGCCAATTACTCCCTGTTGGCTCATCCTCTCTTCCATGCATATCGGGAAATTGACGGTGTATTGGGAAAAAAGGTAGCGGACGGAGTCCTGTTGCCACACATCCAACAACCAGCTGCTGACCTGCCCCGTATCCAGCAGTCCACATTTGGGGATAATATCCGGGCCTTGGAAGAGATGTTCTTGCCATTTTCCGGCGGGAGCATGTTGAAGCGACTTCAACAGTTTTTAATTAATTTTTGCTAAATTTTCTATTTTCAATGAATTTACTCTTTTAAATCTTATTTATGAGGTAGACGGCCATTTGCGCCAACTTCACCTCTCTTCTTTAAAGAATTTGTCTCTAAATCATAACTGTAAATTTATATTTTATTAGTATACCCATTTTGATACACTCATTGGTGTCAAAATATAAGAGAACATGAAGTTCTGTTTTATTCTCTCTCTCTTGAGTTGATCTCATTATAAAACAACCACCACGGTTGTGTAGATTTAAGTTGTAGATAAGAATTTATTATACTATGGATAATCAAGAAAGCCAGAGGCTTTCTAATAAAACCTCCCTATTTTTGTTGAATTTTAAATTCAAAGTTTTTTTATTTGTTAAAAAAACACCCTAAAGTTGGCTTAGGAAAATAAGCCTCCTTTACATATAGAAAAATTTCACAAGTGCTTGATTCTAAAAAAAGATATGCAAAAATGATCCACTTTTTACAGAACAGAACAAAACAAATTTTTATATGCACCTAATTTTTTGGGTCTCTTAAAACTTATTTTTTTTTTTGGAGTAGTTTTTTAAATATTTTTTACTTTATACTTTTTTAATTTAAGTTTTTGAGTAGTGTAATGTACCAGGGGTACTATATCAGAGATAGATTTGCATGCATTAGAAAATGCATCACTAAAGTAACAAAGTTGAACAAATAATATATGTGATGTTTTTGAAAAGTACTTTAATTGTTTATTGGGTTTGACCAGGAAGGACTAACAGGAGCCATTGAAGCCACTAGCAAGCAGTCGGGTGGGGGATTCGCGTCCACCTGTCTTCCCTTATATCACATATACACCCTTTTACATAAAATTATTATAGACTCCTTATTTATTATTTAAATACTTCAAATGGATTAAATCACAGCAAAAACATACCCCAACTATGATCTACGCTAGACAGAAAAAAAAAACTTTAAACAATGCTATATCAATATATCACCAGGGTCTTCTAGATGTTAATGAAGCCCTATGAGTCTCTACCCTCCCTACCTTTGATTTCAAAATTATCATTTTATCTGAAATCCCACAACGAAAGACTTACCCTAGCCTTTTAACACATCACGTAAGAAAACAAATATATCGTTTTACAAATCCATATTAATGAATGTTTATTCATTCAAAAAGTAACGAAATTCATCTTATTAATAAAAATAATTATAATATAATTAATGGGCTTAAGCATTCGTATGGTTTCCCAAACGATTAATAATTACTATAAAAGTTCGCAAATTTTATGAAAAGAAAATTTGATTTAATCTAATTATATAGCCGTGTAGGCAAAATATTATAATAAATTTCCTACTGGGGTTTAATTTATCATAAAAAGATAGATCATTACGGTATACATTTTAAATTTCATGAATATATAAAACAAAC
Source organism: Delia radicum (assembly GCA_021234595.1). NCBI lineage: Eukaryota > Metazoa > Arthropoda > Insecta > Diptera > Anthomyiidae > Delia > Delia radicum. The sequence goes on from CM037854.1 coordinate 53,011,079, forward strand.
TTAATTCATATATAAAAAGAAAGAGATTATACTACTTGTTTCTATTCTAAATTACTTTAATAAGAAGCAATAACTAACATTATTTACTACACTCGAATTGGTGTTTCAATTTAAATTTGTTCCCTTTGGGAGACGTATTAAATTGGGAGCACTCTATTTTGTTTTTATTTTATTTTAAAAATTGTCTCTTAATATTTCATTTAGTTGTTACTTCTTTTTTTTTTAAGTTTTATAATGTAATAATATGCAAAAACAAATTTAAAAAATGATATACTCTTGACTCACCAAAGTTAAACTGCAGCAATACGTTGAGGCCTCTCGATTTTGCTGGAGATGTATGACGTTTTAAATTTAAGCTAAATTAGATTTCAAAATATTATAATTTTTGTGTTTGCATGATTATTACCAACATCTTAATTATGACCATTCATTGATCGTTAGTGTGAGATTATCGCTATTCTTAACTAATTACCCTTTGTATAATAATTAACTTGTTATTTTAAATTCATTATTGTATTTAGTTTTTTTATTAGAAATTTACACCAGTGTAATGTTAATCAATTTAAATTGGCTAAATGGCTAAATTTTATAACCAAAATAATAATGTTTAGAAATTTTAAGTAGTGTACCACTTTAGTAAGTGAAAATACTAAACCAACCTTTAAATTATAACAGTTAGGTTTTGCATTATGTGTTCGAAACTATTACATTATTGAATTCAGCAGAAGCTGGCATAATTTAGTTTAGTTAAGAAAATTTTGTTATAAAATTTCGTAGTTATATTTAAAACGTTCAAAATTTAAATTTGTTATTAATTATTTTATTTTTTTGGTTGCAACATTAAAGTCAAACCATTTATCAAAATATGCACAATTTATGCATTATAAATTTTAGTAATTTTATCGGTTGGGTTTTTTTTGGTTTTGAAAAATCCACTGCAAATTTTATAAATTTTGCATTCAGCAGAAACTGATCATTTTGTTATAGAAATTTCGTATTAAAACAATAAAAATGTTAGCCGTTTTGAAATTTTCTGTTCCGGTTAGAACATTAAGGCTGAACCCTTACAAAAGTAAGCAAAATCGAAACAAAACCAAATTTAAATATTATTTTTCTTTTTTTTTGGTTTTCGATTAGCCGAAATTTGTATTTTGGAATAAATAGAAAACTGGAAATTCTTTATATCGAACAACTAAGTTGTGAGTTCAGAAAGTCTTTGGGAACTAACTAGTAAAATTGTGGGTGTCCTGAAAATGACTAGTTCATCGTACAGATGATACCATTTGGTAAAATAGTGTAAAGTTCAGATTCCTGACTTTTATCCTCGATAATTCACTACTAACGTTAATTCTGAATTGTATGGTAATGCCTTATATAATTATTCCATAGTTACGCTTAATTTTATACTTAAAATCTGTTTAAAGTTGACTTCAGTTAATGCGGTGTAGAAAGATCTTGACCACACATTGGTCTTTGAAGATGTTTTACCTAGGTTCCTTCCCGCAACTATGACGTTGGAGAGAGTTATTTTGGTTGCTCGGTTGTGAGTTTTTTCTATGATGCAGCTTTCACTAGATTATTGTTCTGTTTTTTGGATGAACATAAAAAAATCAGAAAAACAAACTCAAATTTTTTTTGCCTCCTCTCTATTACGTTTTGCAAATTGTAAGTGTTTTATGATCGAAGCAAAAAATATGTGACAGTGGTGACTCAGTATATGGAACCACTACTGAATTTGGTTGAATGATGAAAAATATAATCCTTGATTATATGGCTAGGAAGATGAAGATGATAAGATGACAATACAACGTGATCGCAATATGGATGATGTAACGTGACGTCGATTAAAATTAACCAAAATTAGCATGTGATTAAACTTTTATATACCAAGACCGGTATTACGTAACTCGAAATAAAGCAAAAATGAATTTTTCGATGGTTTAGGCTTATACCTTAAAATTTGCTAACAAATTCTTTTTGGTTAGGTATTGCATAATATGCACAAGAGCCTCACCAAGACTCCGGGAGGGAGTTTCTGCAAATTCCAATTTAGGTTACACAACCAATACTATCAATCTTTAATTTAAAATTTATTTGATTAGCACAAAATAAAATGTTACACAATTAATTGTTTCCTACCTTCAATTGAAAATTAGGCTGATGATTTTATTTTATGGAAAATTTTCGGGGATTAGGTAATCCGTAAGAATTATTTCAACGTGGTTTAAAAAAAATGAAGCCCGTTACACAATTATTTTATTCTTACTTCAATAAACACTTGTTTCTTGGATGAAAGTTAAATTGAAAAGAATGTGACGAAAGACAAAACTTCTCAAGAAAGCTCGAGTTTGGTAGTTTGTACGTATGTAGAATTGTTCTTGGTACCCAAAGAACAAAAAAAAACAATTGATTATACATCACTAATTAATATTGCCACTTTTTCACCACTTTCATTCTCAAATTTCGAATTATACAAAATCAATTATAAAACATCATTTTATATCCAAAACAAAATCAGTAATAATGCTAGTTTATTATTATTTAATAATTTTAACTCATTTATAGTTTATTTTTTTTTTTTTCCTTTATACTATATTCGCACAGTTACTGATGTTAAAGCTCTAGCATAGATGCAAACCATTGTTTTTTCATAAGGGGATGGTTACAAATAATTTTAGAATAAAATAAGTATTTAATGTCATAACATAAATTGAATAACAAATTTTTAAAGAAAACGTGAAAAGTTATTAAAATTTATTGGTAATAATTGTTGGTCGCAGTATCTTAGAATTTTATCAAAATTGCCCATTCGAAAAAATAATAAAAATTAAAAATATTTTCAATATTTTTTTTTTCAATAACGGAGATGTTAAATACCAATTGCATATACCAAAGCATATAAAAAAAACGACCATTACAGTAGTTTAGACAACATCTCGATTTAGTATCGAGATACTAAATCGAGATGTTGTCTAAATTTGCGAAACAAATATCAGTTAACGCGCAAAAAAATATTATGAATATTGTTTTTAAATCAGTTCAGTAGTTTAGAACCTATGGGCCGAAATTACACGGAAAAATCTCTTTTTTCGACAAGAAATTAAAAACGACACACTCTTTGATTTTATTTACATTTGGAATACGTAACTACAGGATGTCAATTACTCACTACCGTTTTTTTTTTTTTTTGTTTTGAGAAAACTCTCGTTTTTGTTCCCGTTTTTCATTTATAAAATAAATGCCAAAAGCAGTGAATTTTGAAGATCTATATCTCCTAAAGTAGATGGACTATCTAAAAGTTTTGAATAGTAATTGAAAGACGCAATTGTAATCAAAAAATTTCCACTTTTTTAATTAATTTGAAATGTTTTTCCCTCTTCGATTTTTTAAATGCTGTTATTTTTTAAATATTTATAATTTTTGGAATAAATAACAACTTCGGCTTTTTTTAATGATTTTTTAAAAATAGCTTACTGCATTTTTCATATAAATAGGAAATTACTAAGGGTTTAAAGTTTATTTTTTTTTTTTATTATTTAAAGTTATATTAAAAAATCATAATAGCACTGAATTTTGAAGAGCATTATATTTTGAAGTATATTGACTTTTTTAATAATTTAAAAAGCATCTGAATACTACTTGACTTCTTTACGATTTAAAGCACTAATATAAACCATTTTAAAATGACATTTTCAGTAGAAAAGAATTTTATAATATCCCAATTGAAAAAGTTCATATATTGTCATAAATGGCCACATATATGAGTTCATATATGAATCCATATATGTTTGGATCCGAAATTTGAGGGTATATGGACATTAGGGCGCCCTTCGTTATATGGGTCAAAAAAAAGGGTTAAAATTTTAGGTCTCACCCCCCAGAAATAGGCGAATGGCCAAAAAAGTGATAAATACGAAGTTTTGGTCCAATCGAAAAATGTTTAGAGGTCGCTCAAAGCGATTGAAAATTGCAAATGCGTTCATATGGGGGAAAAAATTACTTTTGTTAGAGACTTATGTAAATTTTTCAGTTATGGGAAAAAATTGTATTCTACATGTTAAATTATTTGATATAAAGAGATAATTATCTATTCAAAAAGGTATAAAAATTCAAATTCGGTTAATAACCAGCCCAGTAATAAATAATGACCCAGACCAAAAAAGGTTAAATTATTACTTCATTGAGAAATTCGACCACACGTCATAAATATTTTTGTAATCGATTACTAAGTTATAATTTTTTTACTTAAAAGACTCAAAGTTATGAGATATGAAACAAGATTTTTTTTATTGGATGTCGTAAACCTGTCGTAAGATGGCGTCATACGCGAACAAAATTTTTGGGACGTTTTTGAAATCTCTAATTTCAAATATCAAAATTTTTTCTTCAACGCAACCGAAAAAATTGAGGTTTGGAGTCCAGTAGCTTATTTAGAACACCTTAGAGAATGAAAATAAAAAAATTTAAAAATATCCACTGGCACACTTGGGTAGGGGAACGATTTGATTTTTGCGGATTTCGATTAAATTGCGTTTTTTGGTCATAACACGGCTTATTTGCTGTCATAAAATATTTAAAAATAAAAATTAGCTACTTCTGTAATGTTAGTTGTTTTTTTATCATCGCTACCTAAGGTTGACAATTAAATTTTTGGACATCATTAACCCATGTGGACCTGGTGTCCAAAATGACCCCAGATTTTTTTTTTAACTTACAACAGAAGTAAATTTTTTGCTTACTACCAATTCATTTTAGGAAATGTGATTTGAAATATTATAACATAATGTTTGAAGTTACGATGGTAAAATTTTTGGACGAAATAATTAACGTTAATCCTTACCTTGTCGATTCGATTTTTGCGGATTTCTTTTTTTTATTTTTAAAAATTATCTGTATTATAGGTATGTTTTAAGGATAGTACTTTATAAAAAAGATATTAAGCTTTATTTAAGGTATAATACGACCCTGTTAATCTATAAACTTGGTTTAAACTTGGAGGTTTTTTGCGAATTTTTAATAAAAAAGAAGATGGAAAAATATAAAATTTTAAGATAGCTTATAATGGGTTAATGAATGGGGACATATTATACCTTTCCGATGGTGCATAAAGCTGTCCGACCCATTCACAACTTTTGGATAAAATCGCAAAACAAAATTCCAACTTTGAACCCCTCCCACGGAAAAGGGGTACTTTCGCCAACAAATTTTACCAATGGTATATTTAGTGTGAAAATATCAGTTGATGGACCAATTTTCTTCAATTTTCAACTCAAATTTCAACTCAAAACTCATTCTCTGCAATCGTCTGTATAAATTAATAAGACATGAATGTATATATTTTTGTCAAGAATTCGTAGAACGGCAGAATAATGGTTAAAAATGAAAAATTTCATCCTCATATATGGTCATATCTGATCAAAAATTTAAACATATTAACCATATATGGAATAATATATATATTCATATATGGAGATATATAGCATATAAAAACCAATATATGCAATATATTATCATATATGGTGTCATTCATATCCATATATTAACTTTTCATTTTAATGTATTTACAACAGTTTTTCAATCTAAATTCGTAATATAGACAACCATGCCTGAAGTTTATTGATTATTTTGTAAATTAAAAATTAAATTATAGAAATAATCAATATACCTTCAAAGTTCAATGGTTTTATGATTTTTGTTTTTGAACAACTAAAAGTTATTTAAAAAACTTTAAAATTCAGAAAAAACAAAACAAAACAAAAATTATTTTATAAGGAAAAATGTAGTTTGCTATTTTAAAAAAATCATTCCAAATAGTTAGCCATCTGGTTCCTTAAAAGTTCAAATTGTTATTATTCCAAAATTTATAAATTTTTCAAAAATTACAACGAATCAAAATGCATCGCAAATTACGCATTATGAATATATTGGCGAAAATCGTGTGGATTTTTTTAATAAACAACTTCAGTTTCTGGGCGCTTTTTAAATTTTTGAAAAAGTCCATCTTCTTTACAAGATATGGCTTTTCAAACTTTTATAATTTTTTGTTTTTTTAAGAAATGAAAATCGGTAATAAAATCGGTTTTAAGGAACTGAAAATGGTAATGAGTAATAGACATCATAGAGAATACGAGCACAAAATATAAAGGGATTTAAATGACCTTGCCGATCTATTATGGGATGGATGATATATAAAATATTTCTATACCACAAGGGCCAGAAACATTTTTTTTTTTTTTTTTTGTTTCGTTTTTATCCAAGATAAGTATTGTAAAAGTATAAAAAAATATGTAATTATACAAGAAAATATGAAGAAAAAAATATTTACTTAGAAACATTCCTCATGATAAAAAATAATAAAAACTTTTTGTATATTGGCCATTCCACGCAAAATCGGTCAAAGTCTGAACTTTGGTTTTCCGATTTCACTTAAATTTTGCATTCAGAAACTCTATAACCACACTTAATGATCGTCGTTTTAAGTTTTTCAAATTTCGAAAAATCCACGGTTTTATGAGCGATTTAGTTTTTTTTTTTTTAAGTAAGGAATAAGCAAAAAGTGTGTAAGTCTGTGTATTTTCTTTAATATTGATCAGATCATCACCATAGCATTGGAATGGTGGAATGTTACTTTTATACTACGATTTAGAATTTGTTCCAACGTCAAAAAGAATTACATTTTTATGCAATTTATTTTTAAAATGCATTTTTATAACTTTTGGCCGCTCCCTAAAATCGGTAGGTTCCAAGTTCGATTCCGATTTCAGACACAAATTTTTATTCAGATTTTTTTAATACTTTTTAATTTTTTTTTTTGTTTCTGGAAAAGCTCATTTAAGTCCAACTTTTTTTTTGGGTTTTCCAACATTGGCAAGTTGTTTCCTGTAAGCTACATATGTAGATGTCAGTGCTGATATATTTATACAGCCAACTATTACCCAGCAGTTATCATTCACTTACGTTAGTCTGGTTAGCTCAGGGATAGAGATGTTGGCTGCCATTCTGGCGGCCAGTATTCGAATCCGGGCGCGACAAAACAAATTATAAATGAAATTTTTTAAAATTTTATTTCGGAAAATCTTTTTTTTATACCACCTTTTGAAACTGCATTTACTCCAGTAATACCCAAAAAAAGTTTTTCGAAATCGGACTACGGGATGTGATTTTATTAAATATTTAAATTGTTATAAGTTTGATATAATTTTTATTAAAATAAAAGTTATATTTTTTCGACCTTTAATTGTGCAATAAAAATTAAAATTATTCAAGTTCGAGGCCATACTCGATATTTCTTTATTAGGATATTCTCCTAACAAATATTCTATAGAGTTTTTGTTTTCAAATTTACTAATTGAACACTTTCAGGAATGTGTTGATAAATCTTTTTTGGGAATTTTCTAGGTTCCCATCATCAGAACACGTTTTAAAGAAGTTACAATTCCATGCAAAACATCAAACATATATATATATAAATAAAAAGGAGAAAAAAACAAAAAGAGTGTATTGTATATCTACCAATTTATTTTTGATCAATCGTGATAATCTTTAACTTCGAGCTCATATATTAGTTCTCATTTAGTGAGAAAACTAGTTTATATGAATGTTTGATGTTTTGCATGGGATGGTCAATTCTTTTAAAACGTGTTCTGATGATGAGAACCTAGAAAATTCAAGAAATTTTTTATTACTAAAAACTGCGGCAGTCTGGTGTATCCCTTGTGTCCGTAAAATTTTTCAATAAAAATGTTTTCTTCTTCTTCTTCCTGTAAAGAGACTAACTAAAGAAATATTCTACAGTAATTAATATAAAAATTAATTACGATTGTCATTATCTGACGGTTGCAAAACACTTTCCAACATAAAAATAATATGGTAGAAACGTTTTTACTAAAAAAAAGGCAATAAAATCGTGTGCAGCAGTCCGATTTCAATTATTTTTTTTTTTGTTTTGTGTATTAATATATCAAATTCATACAAATTTTTTAATATATTTGTGCAGTCTGAAAATTAATAAATGTAATTACAATCATTAAAGGTACTTTTTCGGAAAATAGGGGTATCCTTAAGGTTAAATAAGATTTCAACGGTAAAAGGCTCATGTTGATATGCTTTTTCCTAATACATTATTCGAGATTACAAAGAGAGAGAAAAATTTAAAAACATCAACGAAAACAAAAGTAACGCGCCTTCAAATTATTGTTTGCAAAAAGAGGGTACTTTGGCACTCTGTGGTGCATCCTGTATTTTTCCACCATGACCTTAAGAGCATTTTTATGGAAGCCGTGATTCTTCCGAGTAATATCCTACAAATTGTATTAAAACCGAACCAGTACTTTAGACGTAGTTAATTTTTGTGTGGTAGATTGGCACTTTTCCACACTGTTCGGGTTGTCTGTGCTTTTTTCAATTTCGGTAATGATTGGGCTTGAATACGACTTTTCCGGAACAGACTTTTAACCCACATTTTAAATATTTAAAATAAGTGGCAACCCTGGGCCCACAGCATAGGCAATATGGGTATCAACATTTTTGTTTTCTTGAGTACTTTAATACTGCGTAGAAAAAAAATCTGAATTTCTTAAATTTTTTCCATGTTTTCATACAAAAATTTTATAATTTTTGACCACCATTTTCGATTGTTCACTTAAAAGAAACACGTATCTAATATTTGTCTGTCCTCAACAACGTACCCAAAATTTATTAAAGTTCGAATTCAATTTGCATATCTGGATTGAGTACAATTTTGATTATATTTCCTTTCAATACGAGTATTATACTCGAAAAGAAGGGAACCATTGGAAAAAAGTAAAAGCTAAATGTTTTACAATAGAAATGAAAATTATTCAAGTTCGAGCCATTCTCTTTATATATTTATTAGGTTATTATCCTAACAAATAATCTATAGAGTTTTTGTTTTCAAATTTATTAATTGAACACTTTCAGGAATGTGTTGATAGATCTATTTCGGGAATTTTCTAGGTTTCCATCATCAGAACACATTTTGAAAGAAGTGACAATCTCATGCAAAACATCAAACATTCATATAATCTATTTTTCCCACTAAATGAGAACTAATATATGAGCTCGAAGTTAAAGATTATCCCCACTGATCAAAAACGAACAAGTTTTCAATTTAATCTTTAACTTTGAGTTCATATATTAGTTCTCATCTCATTTGACAAAAAACAAATGCTCGTGAACTTGAATAACCTTGCTGACATCATAATTTATGATAAAAGATCGAAAAATAAACTTTTGGTTTTAATTTTTTAAAATTTTAAAGTAAAATATTAAAAAATAGATAGCGATAATGTTTGAACTTTCGCCCAAACTTATTTTGAACGACTTCAAAGCAGTTGAAGTATTTTTGACTAACATTGGGGGTGTTCCAACGGGACACCCACCGATGTGGATTAAATGTGGAAATGTGAAATTAAAAATTAATTGTAAATAAAAATCAAAAAAATCGAACGACTCTGTACATTTCATTGAAATGGGTGGTTGCCTTCTTTGTAAGACAAATCGTGTATATCGTTCACAGTTTTTATGGATACAATTAAAAAAGAAAAGAAGAAACATTTTTTTTTTAAATTCAAAGTGAATAGAAAATCTAATATATTATAAATAAAATAACCTTTTAAGGCCCGATTTCAGAATGACAGTTTTGCTACTAACTGGGACTTTAACAGACAAATTTGTTGTTGTTTCCCTTAGAAATTAAACTGTTTGTTTAATTTTACCTGATCATTCAGTAATCGGGCCTACATCAGAAAATATTTAGAAAAGAATGTAAAAAATTTTAAGAAACTATTTTTTAAGCTCAAAATCGGAAAATCCATAAAAAGCACAATGGGAAAAAACAGAAAAAGGAACAAAGCAAATTTGTCTTTTCAGGATATTGTTCTTGCAAGTATTTGAAATTGATAGACCTCTTGCAAATTATTAGAAAAAAATATTAATTATCTGAAATTGTAAGCTCGAAAATTATTCGGAAATGTCGAGTTATTCTAGAGGAAAAGTTTCGAATAACTCTAAACTGACCAAAAATAGATAAAGTAGTTTTATCGAATATTTCTGAAACTGGTTTTAACAACTATATTTCCCTCGTGTTCTTCCTTTTTCCCTTGTTGCCTTCTTTTACTTTTTCTTTCTTTTCCTTTTTTTCTTCCTTTTCCTTTTTATTTTTTGATTTAGCACCTTGGAGCCGTGCATGGCGTTGTTGCAATATTTGAAGCCCACCTTTCATCTCTACTCCATCCACTTTTCAAATACAGCAACACATTAATAGAAGAATCTTGCTTCACTTGGTAATTATGGTGGTAATTATACCCACGAAATTGTGTTTCAGCTAAAATTTTAGTTGTACTTATTCAGCACTTAAATATTTTGAACTAATGTTTTACTAATTTATTTTGCTAAAAAAAAATTCTGCCGACAATCACATTAAAAGTGTAGACGACAACCAGATTGAAAGATATACTCAGAATGCATTTGTAAACCAAATGATTATGGTGACTATTAATGTAGTGTGGTCAAATTGCAAGCAAATATATGTTCAGATAGACAGACTAAAGCTTAAGACACGGGTACAAACCTTACATATTTAGTATGTTTCCTTTTTCTTATTTGCAGAAAAAGGGTTGTATATTTCATATTTCGTTATTTATTTTTGTTTCTTTTCTAAAAAGATGCCATCATTTAGACAACCATTGGAAGATAATATGTTTATGTTACATATATTTATTTCTATAAATATTTAGATATTAAATTAATTCGTGTCGCCTATGTGGAATTATGAAAATTTTTATATTGATGAGGATTTTTGGTTTGGCTCAAGGTCATAAATTAAAAATAAAATTCAAATTTTTAAAGTTTTATTTTTAAATATTTATTATCTTTTCGATATTTCGAACAGCTTCGCTGTTCATCTTCAGGAAAAACTAAAAACAATAATACAATTTAATAATTTAAAAATCTTTAAATTAATAATTTAACAAAAATGTAAAATTAATGATTACATACATTTAAATATCTTTTAATAAAGCGTGGAGTTGAAAGCGTCCTTACTTGTTTGTTATCTTATTACAACTAGTTTTATTTTTAAGCAGTCGATATTTGTTTACCGTATGTCTGTATACACTTGAACAGTGGTCAGTGTCTGTTTTATAGTTGAGTCCAGTGATGCATTTTGAGTTTTTTTGTTTTGGGCCAAATTGACAATTTAAAAGGGCCAAAATACTATTGATAGGGCCACAGGGATGATAAAGTTAGTACTATAGTACTTTTTTGGTACTATTTGATCCGGAGAAGTACCATTGTACTCCTTTGACTCTTTTAGTACTATTTACGTATAAATAAAAATTTAAGATTGAGTTTGAATTTTAACGTCTTTTTCACACAATTGCAATTAATACTATAATTAATATGCAATTTTATTTAATTTTAATTGTGAAAGACGTGGTAGAGAAGAATGAGTGTGTTTTCTAAAAATCATAACTACATTGTAAATTTTTCAATTTTCCTGAATCAGACTGCGCAGTTTCTGGTATTGAACCTTCGTCAGTGACCCTGTTTTTTGAATAATGTAATATTTGTTGTTTTTTGTTGTTCGATTGCGTCAATATGAAATTTTCTGTGCAATCACTGACCGTGGTATAGGTATTTTGATTTCTAATGACACATGCACTCGCACTAAACGTTAGACAGAGCGCTTTAGCACACTGTTCTATCGTCAGGTCGAGTTTTGTTTGTGATTAAAACTAGTTGTATTCAATACACGGTGTTTTTGTTCTTGCATACATAATCTCAGAAGTATAACTCCAACAACACAACAGTTCTATTTTTTGAAACTTCAGAGAAACTTCTAGATTCAAAATTTAATTGAATTACGCATTCATAAATTAACATTTATCAAATGTATTTATTTGGATCCAATCGTTGTAAATGGAATTGGTTAATTGAGTTCGAGTAAAAAGTGTTCGAAAAGTGAAAAATAAATATCTTAAAAAAGTACAATTGAAAAAAGGCCATTGCCAACATCTTCAAATTTGCATTGTGATTCTAAAATCGAATAGATTTCCTTGAAAAAAAGGTGAATTTAAGAAATAGTCTGATAGTTTTTATAAATTCTGTAACTAAAATCAACTAAATTTTGTTTTTATATACAAATAAATTTTAAAAACGTTTAATTTATAATAAAAACTTGTATTTAGTACTATGAGGGTCGAAAAAGTACTATTTTTTATGCTGGTTGGTACTATTTGAAAATCCCATTTATCATCCCTGTAGGGCCATATTTTTAAAAAATTCGATTATTAGATTTTTACTAAAATAAAAATAATATTAATTTGTTAATTAGAGTTCGTCATTTTAATGCTTTTTTAAAAATGCAAGACAAACCCCTCTGACAATAAAGTTTAATATATTTTATGAATTCTCATAAATTATTTTCGCTCTTGCGATAACATAAGATTTTTAAAAAGCCTCCAAAACACATTTTATTAATAAAGAAATGAATTGCGGTACTTCTTTTAAAAATTTGGACAAATATAAAAAGATTTAAAAATGTTATCGTTCTGCATTCAAAAATTTTAAAACCTGACCTCCTGGTATGAAAATGCATGATTTTGCATGCGATTTTTATAAAAAATAAAACAACTCCCCGTTTTTTATTCTCTAAGAACTAGCATATGCTCTCATCGAATAAAAAAAATCAGGCAAATTTCATAAAAGTCTGAACTTAACGGTTTAAAGTAGTTAGTTCAATTTTGAGCTGAAAGGGCCAAAATAGATAAGAAAGTACCACAGGGCCATCAAGCAGTCAAAAGTGCCACAAATGGCCCTATTGTGCCACGTTTTGCATCACTGGTTGAGTCTCTTGTGTGTGGGTGTGTTAATTATGTGTAACATTTCAAGAGTGTATCTCTTTGAGTAATTGTTCTCTTGTTGTAAAATGCTCACATCTGTAAAGTTAGGGGTATGACGAGTTAAAGTGCTATGAGCCGCGATCGCTGTTTTTTGCTCAAGTGGTCTATGTATTGCCTTATGATCTGATTTATGGCTTGAACGTCGTGTTTTTAATTTTGTTTTTGTGGTACCAACATATACTTTGTTGCATATGTTGGACCCGTCTCCTTTACAGTTGATTTTATATATCACATTTGATTTTTCTTCGTTTTCAAGTTTTGTTTTTGTTTTACTGAACAATTTATTGACTGTGTTGCGTGTTTTAAGTGCTATATCGTATTGATTTTTATCATAAATGTCTGAGTTTATTATTCTCTCTGACAAACCTGGAATGTACGTTACTGATTTGTAGATCTTTGGTGGTTCATTTTCTTTTTTATGTATTTTCTTTATTTTTGTGTATTTAATTAGCTCTGTAATAGTTTTCATCGGAAAACTATTCTGTTTTAAAATATTAATAATTTTGTTTTCATTATCCTTATGAAAAACTTCATCGCTTATTTCAAAAACCCTTTTAATGAAGTTGGTGGCCGTGTTTATAATTATCCGCCTGGGGTGCTTTGATTCAAAATTAATGAGTCTACCAGAAGCAGTGGGTTTTTGGTACCAATCTAATTTAAGTTGGTTATTCTTTTTGACTATAATTGAGTCCAAAAATGGTAATTGATTGTCCTTCTCTTCCTCTTTGGTGAACTGGATTTGCCGGTTAAACGTATTCAAAATCTTTAGTGTCTCCTCCACTTTGTCGATTTTTAGAATACAGAATAAATCATCGACATATTTTGTGAACACTCTTGGTTTGGAAACCATTAGTTCCATCGCATAATCTAGTAACTCTTCCATTATTATATCGGCAATAACTGGAGAGGCGGGCGATCCCATTGGCATCCCTTTTCTTTGTTCATAAACATGATTTTCATATTTAAAATATCGTGTATCTTTGATACAGAAGCTCAGAATTTCCATGAACAATTCTTTTGGAATTTTTGTATGTTTCTCTATTACATTCCATTTCTCTTTAATTGTTTTTAGAGCTAAATTAACCGGTATGCTTGGAAATAGGGAAACTACATCGAATGAAATAAGTATTTCATCATCATTTATTATTGTGTTATTAATTCTCGTCTTGAAATCAATTGCATCCTTTACATTATATTTTGATTCCCTTGTTACGTTTTTTAATATATAAACCATATATTTACATAGACCATATGCTGGAGAATTTATGGAGGAGCATATGGGTCTAAGGGGAGTACCTTCTTTATGTATTTTTGGTAAACCGTATATTCTAGGTGCTACAGATGTTTTCCTTATCAATTTATTTTTCTCGCTCGACGTGATTATATTTAATTTAAATAGTTTTTTCTAACAACATGTTGTTCTTATTCTCAAGTACTGATGTTGGGTCCTTTTTTAAGCGTTTGTAAGTGCAAATTATTATTTCACTAGTTTTCTTGTTTAAAAAAATATATTTTTATTTTTTTATTTTATTTTTTTTTATATCTTTATTTAAATTTCTTTTAACTTAAGTCTACCACTTCATACTTAATACTAACTCTCTAAAAAGCAAGAAGCATAATTATATTTGTGTTTTCAGGTATGAATCTTGAGAAACAACAATAAGGGTTTCTTATTACCATTTTAAATAAATTTTGCAGACGCTTTCGTCAGCATTAAATGTTTTGCGCGTGTAGCGACAGAAGCTTATAATTTTATATTAAGTTATGGAATGACATATCTTAACACCTCCCCCTGTAAGATCAATCGTCCCGATTGTTAAAATGCTGGAAGATCATTAGCACTACAGAATCGTTGGTTGGATTCGTGTAAAGAGGATTCTTCATTAACTGAAGCCTTTGGTTTGACTTCTTCATTAACCATTGTTATCACATTAATATCCGAGTTGGGTTTAGCTCTAATTTTGCAAATTACTAGGCAAACTGTAATAATTAATGCAATAGAAAAGATAACATTGATTGAAAACATTAATTTCCCCCTAGTTGATATAGAATTTATTTCATCGATATTATTTACTTGTAAGTTCTTTATCATTTCCAAAGACAAAACTTCTTCAACTAATGATTTGTTAGATGATAGCTGTAAAACAGCTGGAAGTGGTTTCCAAGTTGATAATTCTCTAGAAAAGAATGTTCGATTTCCAATAGTAATTGTTTCATTTTGAAACTGAATTAGGTATGTTCCTGACAAATGATATGTTTTATTTTCGGATATTCCCACAGTTCCGTTAAATTGATTTAAAAGGATAAAGCCTTGATATAATTCTTGTACGGTAGGTACGTGTTGATTATTTATAAAAGTACAATTGTGATTCTTGCTTTTCAAAAGTGATGGTATACAATTAGATTCACTTATATCTATTAAATTCTCATTATTACAAATACAAAATTGATTATATTCTAAACAATTATTTTTAATTTGAAAAATTCGATTTTCACTTTAATAATATTTTCTGAATTTATTTTTATAATTTTTTCATTTTGTTTTATAGGTTTAATTAATATTTTTTCGCAACTTGTTCGATCAATTGCTGGCAAGTTAATTATGTAAATTAATGACGAATGATCTGTTGCCATTCTAATTGAAGCAAATCCTAACGCTTCTTCTAAATTGTTATAAGGAAATTCTTCTAAGTCCAAGAACTCCTTAGCTTCATCTATTTCTCGCTCTGAGAGTATGAATGAATTTATTACCCCCACTTTTGCCCATTGTAAGGCGTATTCAATGTTTGTAACTTCTGTTTTTATAATATTTATCTTACTCCTAATAGAATCTTCTACTGTCCTTTGAACTTCCCCCAAAGATTGAATTGTCTTCAAAATGTTGTTCGTGGTGTTGGTCAGCAAGTTAATTCTTTCGACGGTATCCCCATTAATTACCCTTTGTCGTTCATTATTCGTTAGAAGTTTGTTCACCTTGTCCACTACAATGTTATGGTACTCGTGATCCGGTGTACCGGCTATCCATTTCCAAGCTGTTCCGATAATGTCAATTGAACGCTTTGTCCTTGGTCTCATTCTTTTCAACTGGTTCTTCAGTTGGTTAATGTCATGAAGAAGGAAGGGTAGTATCGAGCTGTTTCTCGATATTTTCTGTTGAACTTCGTTGTTCAAATTGTCAACTGTTTGTTCGTATTCGTCTAATTCCAATACATGGATGAGCTTGAAATTTCCGTTCTGTAATCTTGCCTGTCCTAAATGAATCGAGATTAATTGCGAATTTGTATAGTCCAATATTTGAACTTCTGACTTGCAAATTGCAAACATTGCAAGAAGTATTATTAAATAGTTCATGGTCTGTAAAAAATAAAGAAAATTATTCGAAATGTTTATGTCTTAATATTATCCTTATGAATTATTCGATTACGAAATTTAATTTTTATCTTATTACCTAAGTCTTCCTTAACCTCTTGTTTTCTAAATCGTGCCAATAATTTATTCCTTTGCCCTATAATTTTCTCGTATACTTTTTCACCCGGTTGATAGGTTTTTACCTGGCTTGGATTATTTCTCATTAACATTTTCCCTTGAGCCTTTTTCAATTTTTCTACTAAATTGTGTGATACTTTATTAAAAAGAATATCTGATGGCTTATTCTGTGTGACTGAGTGAATTGTAAGATTATATTGTTGAGCAGCTCTATAAAAATTTCCGTATCCTCTAATATATGAAATTCTTCCTTAATACATCTGGCTATTTCTATTATAGTGGAATGGACTCTTTCGACTTGACCATTCGTTGTGCTATGTCGTGGCGTACAGTAATATAATTCGATTCCTAATCGTTGCATTAACGATTTGAATTGAGCAGCTAAAAAACCTGGTTCGTTATCAAGTGTAATTTTCTTAGCATTTGGGAAGCCCTGTAGTACGTCTAACACTTTTTCCCCTAAATTAGTTTTATCCTCGATACGTTTAATAATTAAAAATTTGGAATACGCATCTATGCAAGTTATGAATTTTAAACCTTCTGCGTAAAAAATATCAATATTTAGATACTCCCCCTCCTTGTTGGGAATCGGAGCCTCTCCGATTGGGATTTTCTGTGGATGCCTATTATACTTATTTCTATTGCAGATAGCGCAGTGTCTGATATATTCCTTAAAGTGATCAGTCATTTTCGGCCAATAGTACTGTTTATATATTTGTTTGCAGTTTTCTTTACAACTCCGATGAGCTCGAGAATGGGTATTCTGTATTATATTCTGTTGGTCGTCAACATTTATCACGTCAATGGGAAATATTTTGGTATAAACAAACTTATTTGTAAAAACACCTCTGACAGTCTCTTTAAATTCATAGAGATCTTCCTGCGTACAATGTACCGCAGTAACCAAATTTGGTTGAATAAATTCCAAAAGTATGGTCTTAAGATTTTCCCTAGTGTCAAATTGAATAATATGTCTAGTCCTTCCAAAAGTCACTATCATCTCATGTATCGTAAAGTTAGCTTTACTTAACAATATCTGTTGTTTAAATTCGTTCAAAGGTCTAGAAATTTCCGGAATATTAAAATTATCACTGCTTTCAGTGGAATGTTGAGTGTCTTGTAAAGATTCCTCATCTGAAATATTGTTCAAGTATTGACGCGAAAGAGCGTCAGCTACCACGTTGGTTACACCTGGTTTGTAGATAATTTTAGGCGAAAACTCCTCTATAAAAGAGCGCCATCTTTTAATTTTTGCATTTGGGTTTCGTGTAGAAACGGCAAATGTTAACGGTTGGTGGTCCGTATGAATTTCGAGATTTGAATTGCCATATAAGTAGTTTCTTAAATTTCTCAATGCCCAAACAATGGCATAAAGTTCCTTTTCGTTCGTTGCATAGTTCTGTTCGGTTGAAGTTAAAGTTTTCGATATAAATGTAATGGGCTTGCCATCTTGGCTGAGGACAGCACCCACTGCTTCATTAGAGGCATCGGTAGTAAGTATGAATTTTTTGTTAAAATCAGGCTGGGATAATTCAACCTGTTCAGATAATAAATTTTTCAGTTTCTCAAAAGTAAGCACACCCTGTTCATCTAAGTTTATTTCTATTTTCTTTGACATATGTTGGGACACTTTTCCATTATCCCCGGATAAATACTTTGTCAATGGTTTTGCTATTTTCGCGTAGTTTTCTATAAATTTACGATAATACCCCACAACTCCAAGAAAACTCCGAAGTTGTCTTAACGTTTTTGGTAAAGGATAATTTTGTATAGTTTCCAATTTTTTTGGGTCAGTTTTAATAACATTGTGAGCCACCACGTAGCCCAAAAACTCCACTTCTTTCTCATAAAATCTTGACTTTTCTAACGAAATTTTCATATTCGATTCTCTAAGTCTATCAATTATTATTTTCAAATGTTCATTATGTTCTCTTAATGTTTTCGAATAAACAATTATGTCATCTATATAAACATGACATATCTTCCCAATATATTCACGCAAAATATCATCCATAGCCCGTTGAAAAATACTCGGACTGTTCTTAAGGCCGAAGGGCAATCTTATAAATTCGTATTTTCCATTGTTGACGGAAAATGCAGTTTTTTCAATATCCTGCTCTTTCATGAGAATCTGATGGAATCCAGATTCTAAATCAATTGTAGAAAAATACTTCGCGGTTCCCAGATTGGACAGAATTACATTACAATCGGGAATTGGATATTTATCGGATATTGTTTGTTCATTTAATTTTTTATAATCAATTACCATACGCAGTTTTTGCGTACCATCATTATTAATTCCCTTTTTTGGGACAACCCATATTGGAGAATTATATGGACTTTTGCTAGGGCGAACTATCTCGTCCTTTAACAATTTTTCTATTTCACTATTAACGAAATTATTAGCAGAAAGTGGATATGGATATTGCTTGCTCCATATTGGCGCTTCAGCAATTGTTCGAATTTCTGCTCTGACGTCCGTTCTAAATGGTAAATTCATATTTATACTTGAATGTACAATTTCTATATTTCTGATTATGTTTCCCTTTAAAATTTTCAATGATTCTTCACTTTCATTACTAAAATTGAAAGCCTCTTCATTATTCAAATTATTCAAAGCAGTTTCCTTTAAATGCTCATTTTTTAATATATTTTCATTTTCAAAACTTATTATTTTTTCCACATGCTTACCGCAAGTTAAAGTTCCGTTTTCAAAATTCAAAATTATCTTCGCTTTTCTCATAAAATTGTAACCTATAAGGATGTCACATTCCAAATTAGGTATTTCGTAAAATCTTTCTTTAAATCCAAAAATGCTCGCTTCATAAAAATATTTAATGATGGTAAAACCATTAATGGTTTTTACCCTCTTCTTAATAACTAACTCTTTTTTGTTCGTGAGAACTCCAGGACTACAATAGCAGCTTGTAGCACCACTATCAATTAAAATTCTGCATCTTCTTCCTGTCGAGGCTGTCCTAACGATGTAGGGCAGTCCAATCCTTGATCTAAAAAAGATTCTTCATTAAGATTATTTATTCTTTGTATTTTACCCTGAGGTTGAAGGCTAACCATGCCACTACCAGTCAATTGTCGCTTCGCTCCCTGTTGAAAGTTGTTATTAAAATTTCCTGGTCGGAAATGTTGAGAATTGTCATTTCGGTAAAAAGGTCTGTATTGTCTAAAGTTTCCGCTATCATTATGATTAAAATTCCGCGGTGGTCTAACAGCAATGTTTGCTGAACCATCAAGCTCCATTGGTTCTGGTTTTGGTTCAGAACGAGCATGAAAATTATTACGCTGATATCTTTGTCCCTGATTATTGTTACGAGCCAATCGCAACCAGTTTTGATGTCTGTGAATATTATTGTTCACATTATTATTATTGCTGTGGGTTCTATTAAATTGTAGTGCAAAATTTGCACGAACTTTATTTGCCTCTAATTCTTGAGCCTTTGCCAATGCGTCTGGCAAGCTATTAGGTGAAATAGAAAATAGTATATCAGCCAAGGGTGGATTTAAACCTGTCATAAAAACTCTAAGTGCGTATTGTCTGTTTCTATTGTTTAGTTCCCTAGTCAATGCAGAATCAGTTCCGTGTGTCATTATAGTTTTATTTATCAAATCGGTTAATTTTTTATTAACCTCATTATAGTAATCTAATATTGAATGTGATCCCTGTCGCATCACACTCAGTTCTTGTTCAATCAAATGTAAAGGTCTTTTGTCGGCATATGCAAAGTCAAGACGGCTGATAATAGCGTCAAAATTCAGTACAGTCCCATGATTGGTCAGTGTGTCGTTTGCTTCGTTAATTATCTTGTTCCTCAAAATTGTTAAAGCGGCATAGTACCGTTTACTTCCTCTAACATATAAATTCATAGAATGTGTGGCAGCTTCGCGCCAGCTGACATATGAATTTTTGCCATCAAATGTAGGCATTGATTTTATTACATCGAGAGGTTCATCGCAACGCACTGCAATGCTTATCTTTTCCTCTTCAAATTCTCCTACGGTATCACTACTCATTAGTCTACCTAGACCATTACTTAATTCTTCTATCCTAGCCAACAGTGGTCCTATTTGCGCCTCTACCAAAGATCTAACTTGCTCTGTAGTTGCCATTTTATCAATAATGTTGGTATTTAACGACCCGAATAAATCTGATAACGTATCAATCTCTGAATCCAGATTGAAAAAGTTTTTTTGTTAACAATTTGAACAATCACAAAATTATTTTGAAACCGAATGTTTATTAAATGTGAGAATTAATTTTTCAAGTACAACACTATAAAACTTAAAATATTTATATTCTATTTTCCAATATTTCTTAAATAATTGAATAATCTTACATTAATACTCCGCTTGATGAGGATGGTGGCTGCTGATATCTGTTTTTTGTCGTTGAATCTGTTGTTGTTGTATTTGATGAGTATAGTAGTCGCTGATTTCTGTCTTTTGAAGTTGAATCTGTTGTTGTTGTTGTATTTGATGAGAATAGTAGTTGCTGATTTCTGTTTTTTTGTTGCTGGTTTCTGTTATATTTTAGGCTTTTCAATATGGTTTTTTTCTTAGCCTTTTTTATAGTATCGTTTCAAAAAAATTTTCCTTTAGCACTTTGTCACTGTTTTTATTTTGATATATTTTTTTTAAGTTCTTTTCTTAGCCTTTTTTAATATTTTTTTCAAAAAGAAAATTGTTCACTGTCACTGTATTTTGATATATAGGGTTTTTTTCTTAGCTTTTATTAGTATTGTTTCAGGAATATTTTATTTCAAGGAGCACTTTTACTTTATTTGTTTTTTTATTTTTAAGCACTTTTTCTTAAAATCACTGTCACATTTAAATTATTTTATTAATATAACTTTTTTATTTTTAGCGTCAATTAATTTTTTCTCCTTATGATAGGATAATTTACTTTTTGTTCTCCTTTATGATAGGATAATTTTTTAAATTGTTTCTCCTTTATGAAAGGATAATTTTTTAAATTTTTTCTCCTTTTGAAAGGATAATTATTTTATATTGATGGCGGGTCCGACCGTAGTTCTTACTTGTTATTTTCAGAACATTATTTTACGATGGGAGATCCCGGTTGAGCCCCCAATTATTATTTTACTAGTTTTCTTGTTTAAAAAAATATATTTTTATTTTTTTATTTTATTTTTTTTTATATCTTTATTTAAATTTCTTTTAACTTAAGTCTACCACTTCATACTTAATACTAACTCTCTAAAAAGCAAGAAGCATAATTATATTTGTGTTTTCAGGTATGAATCGTGAGAAACAACAATAAGGGTTTCTTATTACCATTTTAAATAAATTTTGCAGACGCTTTCGTCAGCATTAAATGTTTTGCGCGTGTAGCGACAGAAGCTTATAATTTTATATTAAGTTATGGAATGCCATATCTTAACTTGCATATATCTCCGAGTATATTTCCCATTCTCTGTTTATAATCACACTTATTCATTGCAACTGTTTTGTTGCCTTTATCCGAATTCAAGATTAGTATGTCTTTATTTTCATCTAAAAATTGTTTAACTTGTCCCACTGTGTCTAAAGTTTGTTTGTCTTTTGCACTTAGTTTGGATATGCTAAGGTGGTTATCTATGAGCGATGTTAATTTAGTTCTCGCGATTTCCTGATTTTCTCTGTTCTCTAGTGTCTGTATAATGTCTTCACCATCTGCAATCAGTGTTGCCAGGTATGTTGAGCATAAAATCGTCAAATTTTCCAATAAAAATCGTCAAAATCGTCATTTTATTTTCAAAAATCGTCAAAAAATCGTCAAAACAAAAAATATTTGTTACAAGTAAGATAAAGTTTTAATAAAAAAAAAGAATAATAATGTAATTCACATTTCAAATGCTCATGTACTATCGGTGTAATATAATACGATTTCTTACACTTTTCTGTAATTTAAACTTCGAAAACCATGAAATTTTATAACGATAGCACTTTACCACTTAAACTGTTAATTCCTTCTACATAATTCTGTAAACACCACTTCAGTAGCACAAATTTTTAAATCTTAAATTCTTTTACATAGTTTAGAAATTCTTTAACAATGTTATTTTCTTTAATTATTAAATTTGGACTTCCATTAACGAGTTAAAGTTTCAAATTGCATTACATGTGATGATACAGTTTAACACAATAAATTGTGAAGTTTTTGATTATTTCATATTTTTCATTTTGGGTTGGTTTTTAATATTGCTAAAAATTATTTATTATTTTATTTATTATTTATTTTTATTTAAATATTGTTTATTACTGCATTTGTTTCCATTTTCAAATATAAATTGTATATATCTGAAGTTTCACTTTGAAGCACTTTATTTATATTATTATTAGGCCTGTTTTTGAAGCACCGGATTTATTTTTGGATTTATAAATGAGAATATTCGAACTCGATGTTTGTTTCGCAAAAACTTGAATGTTTTTTTAATTTAAAAAATATTTTTTTTTATCTCAATCTTACACTAATTAAACTTTATAAAAATATAAACATTAAAAAAAGCACGGTTGGCATTCAATAACTTTTCATAATAACGATTGGCTATCACTAACACTAATAGCGGAATGGAAATTTAAAAAAGGCGATTCCATTAAAGACATGTTTCTTTTATGTAAACGGTTTTAGTTTTCTATTTAACCTGTTTGATTTTAAAATATCTTGAACTAGTTAAAGTCCGAACGAAAATACCGAAACGACGATTTATAACGTTATTTTGTTGATGTAACAAAATTTAATGGGTAGAATTTTGAAATAAACCCTGTAAAGACACATGCCACTATTGGAAGCTTTAAAACGTTCATAACGGCATTGGTGTGGCCGTGGCAGACAATTTTCATTATAATGAAAAGGTAGTGTTTGCCAACCATGAAAAAAGTAAGCACATGCTCAGGGAACTTCTGCTGTAAATATTTGTCGTTGTTTCAGTTGTAATACAGTATCTTTATTTTTCAAGTGAAAAAACAATCATTTGTAGAAAAATATTTAATTTTGACTACAACTGTAGTTCATTTAAAAAACATACTACATTTAATTACAGTATTATGATTTTACATTCAGTTTGTACAGTATTTTTTTTTTTTTTTTATTTAAAAAAATATAATAAATTAATGTTTGTTTATATTTTACTACACTGACTGAACCACTCATTAATAATACAATTGTAGTTAATTTTTTGAACAGTTAAAAAACAAATGACTATGTTAGTTGAATTTACTAAAATGTAAGTCGTTCTTTTTTAGTTGAAATTTCTCTTGTTTTTAGCTGCATTTGCAGTGGTTTTTACCGTTATTAAGTGCAAAAATAAATTAAAATAAACCTAACATGAATCCACAAAACAACTTTTTGCTAAACTTTCAAAAAAAATTGTTTTTAATTTTATCGAAATAGTAAAAATCCAAAAATAGATCCGGTGATTTTTTAATAATAGCAAATAAACATGTTTTGCTGACATATTAACCGTTTGTGAAAAAATCGTCATTTTGGAAGCAAAAATCGTCAAATCGTCATTTAGTAATTTAGGTACTAAAAATCGTCAAAATGACGATAAATCGTCAAACCTGGCAGCAGTGTCTGCAATGCATTTGAATAATGGGAATGTGGTTGTTGTATTTGGTAATGCATGTTTAGGACCCAATGACAATAATCTCTTTACGTTTGGTGGTATAATCGTATTAGTTTTATTTATAAACCAATCATCAGTGTTGTTGTTGTTTAATTTATTTACATTGGCATTCTCATCCTTTAATTTCTGTAATTTCTTTATGTGTATTGTTTTATTGTCGTTGTGGAGTTTTTCATGTAAAATCCTCTCACTCTCAATAAATAGTAAAAGATCATGCTCATCTAAAAGTTTTGCAATTGCACTCTTTGTCTCTAACAGTTGTTTTTTGTTTATATTCAACTGTTTATGTTTATGTTGAATTAATAAATTCAAAATCTTCTTATGAAAATCGTATATATGTCTTTCTAAATCTTTCTGTACATTTGGCGCAATTTTGTCAGTAATTTTAAAAAAGTTATGTATATTTCTCGTAGTGTTGTATATAAAATATATATTTTGTAACGTGTTGCAAATTATTTAACTAAAACATAATTTGTCTACAAATTTTTTGAGTGTTTTTTCAGTCTACTGATATTCAGCAATAATTTTATTTAATTTAAGCAAGGATTTTTTACTTTTGAATCAACTTAGTGTTACCAAAACTTTTTCTGAATCTACTAATTTTGTTGCTAAAAATCAGCTCGCTAACTTTCAGCAAAAGATTTTGCTGACATTAGTAATTTTTTGCAAGCAATTGATTTCTTAAGGATGTGAAACTAATGACTTTTAAACATCGGCCATGAGGAAGCGATGTAGAATTAACTCAATTATTTTTCACTTCACATATCACCACAGAAAATAGTCCAGCGGCGTTAAATCGCACGATTTTGGAGGCCAATTCACGAGTCCGAAACGTGAAACTATGCGGTTACGAAACGTTTCTTCAACAAATCAATTGTGGCACAAGCTGTGTGACATGTTGCGCCGTCTTGTTGAAACCATAGCTCCTCCACATCATGGTTGTTCAATTGATGAACGAAAAAGTCTGTAATCATGGCTCTATATGTGGTTTCAACAAGACGGCGCAACATTATAATGTACTAATTAAATTATTACATTATAATGTATTAATTTTTTATAGTTTTGGTAACTCTTATAAAATATTGTGAGCAGAAACCGAATTTCTGTTGTACATACAAAACTATTTTTAGACATACAGTGGGGAGCACTTTTGAGTACATGTAAGTACTTTTTACACCTAAAGATTCAGGCCGAAAAATGTTTGACACTAGAACTAAATTATACTTTTCTAAAGGTACATTCACTCTCCGACATCAGGCGTTCGAGCTATATTAACGAGAAAAGTGTATTTTTTGATCAAAATGCTCCGATTTTTGACCATCCTGGAAATACATTTATCATAATACTTGGAACGTCACCTGAACAAACTACTCTTACCATTTTTTTCAGTTTTTCAATTTTTAAGATAACTTATTTCCTTACGACATTATTGTAAATTGAAATTGAGGTTGTAACACCAATTTTAAAGTCCCGCAATGCAAAACTTTTAAAAATTCAAATTTATTATCAAGTTCAACCGACGATAATGTCGTAAGGAAATAAGTTATGTTAAAAATTGACAAACTGAAAAAAAATTGGTAAGAGTAGTTTGTTCAGGTGACGTTCCAAGTGTTATGAAAAATATATTTCCAGGATGGTCAAAAATCGGAGCACTTTGATCAAAAAAATACACTTTTCTCGTTAATATAGCTCGAATGCCTGATGTCGAAGAGTGAATCTAAGGCCAGTTTTGGATTCAGCGTACCTTGTACCTTTAGAAAAGCATAATTTAGTTCTAGTGTCAAACATTTTTCGGCCTGAATCTTTAGGTGTAAAAAGTACTTACATGTACTCACAAATGCTACCCACTGTACTTATTTAAATTTGAAACAAATAAAAATTAATGGTTGAAATTTGAAAATACAATTTCAAATTGGGTTTAGGCTAGAGGCAAAGTAATTGCGTGCAAGCAGAAGGTCGCCGGTTCGAGCCCAGTTAGCGGAGAAGAATTTTTGATTAATAAAACAATTTTAAAATAATATAAATTTTGGTAACTCTAATAAAATATTCCGATTGTACATACAAATCCATTTTTAGAGAAATATTTGAATTTGAAACTAGAAAATATTCAATGTTGAAACTTAAAAAAACATATTTAGATTGAGTTTACGGTAGAGGTAAAGTAAACGGAAGATCGCCGGTTCGAGTCCAGTTCGAGGCATATAATTTTTTTAATTATAAAATAAATTTTGTTGAACGCATGTTAATCTATTTATAGAATATTATAGTCCATAAATATGACATATTCACATATTCAATTGTTATAATAAAATTCGAAATTTGTAAATAAATGTCGATTGTTACAATAGTATTAAAATTTAATAATATAGATAGTACGTTTAACCACAAAAATTCAGTTGGCAACAAATTCGGTTGCAACTACAAAACTATTTTCTGTGTGAGGGAATTAAACAACAAAGTTAAGTCCCTTGGAACTTAAACAAAAAAGTTAATTCCCTAAGGCCATTAAACGAAAATGTCAATGACTAAAAGTTGAATTAACTGAATTTGAATAAATTCTTTAATTTTAATGCTTAATGTTTAAGGCATGGAATTCATTCTCTCAATTAGAGTTCATTCATATTAATTCATTCTTAGTAGTTTCTTATTAAAGAATTCATTCTTTGAATTAAAAAATTGAGTTCAAATTGAATGAATTCTTCAAAGCTCTGCACCCCACTGATTGCACCCCACACACATGCCTCATTATTGGATAACGACCACATTGATTTCGCTTGGAGTTTTATAAACTCTTTGGTTCACACGATTTTTGTATATAAGTTGAACTATTTGTTCATTTTATTATTAGCTGCTAACTTAAACTTAAAATAAAACTATTGATTTTTTTATTTATTTTTTTTTAAGTTTCACTTAGTTCATTTTTATTGTTTCGACTTTGAGTACTTGACTACAACTGTATTTTAAAATAAAATTGTTGTTACTTAAAAAGAATATCGTATTTTAATCAACACCAAAAGGTAGACATAGTGTCAGCACTTTTATGAAATAAATTCTTAATAAACCTAAATAATATAAGAAATGCAACGTAAGTATCATATAACATTAAGCGTGTCATATGGGGTGTTCAACATTAAATATCCGGATGTTAACTCTTCCCCTCTTAAAATCCGGCGTCCTCGTTGGATAGGTAAGTATTGCAACCAGTAATAACTTCAGTGGGTTTATCCTGATTTGTTTTTACTTTCACCTCAAATGTTTTCTTTTTTTCATACAATTTTTAAATAATATCCATAACAATATTATGCCACCCAAACCTGGGATTCCAATACTAGTTGCCAGTGTAGTTTTGTAGTTGTAAGCTAGTTGTTTAATTTCTGCCGCATTATTAATGTGAAGATCTTTTAGCATTTCTAAAGACAACATCTCCTCGTAGTTAGCAACAAAATTTGTAGTTTGTAGTACAGCCGGCAAGGGTTGCATCACGGTTATCTCGTTATTAGAATACGATCGATTTTTAAGTCTGACAGGGGCATTATGGTATTTAATAAGGTAAGTTCCATTTAGCCAAAGATTCTTGTTGTCCATTTCCACAGAGCCATTGTATCCGTTTAATAGTATTAAACCAGGAGACAATTCGGTAATTGTAGGCAAGTGTTGGTTATTAGAGGTTGGGCACGTCGATGGTAGACCCTTTAACAAATTAGGTAAACAGCTGGTTGAGGTTATATTTTCAAAGTTTTCGTTTCCGCAGATAGCAACATCGTTGATCACCCTACACGAAGACTTAATTTCTAGAACAGAATTCTTGCATATCATAAAATACTCACTACTCAACTTTATTGACATTTCTTTCCTTTTCACAAGTTTTACAAGTAAGTTTCTACAAATTTCCTTTTCAGTTTGTGGCAAATTTACAACATAAATAAGTGTAGTCTGATTTATACCGATTTTCACCTCACCAAATTAAAGGGCCTCTATTAAGTTCAAGTAAGGCATGTTTTGGCTCTCAAAAAATCCCCCTTGTAATGTTCAGTTCAAATCCAGAGAATATAAAGGAGTTAACTATTCCTGATTTCGCCCATTGGATTGAGTATCCAATGTTAGTCAATTCCTCTTTTATTATCTTTAGTTTTCTCTCGATATCTTTAATGATCTCAACTTTCAAAGCATCGCTCGAGCTTATATTGTTCAATATTAAATTGGTCATTTTCGTAATCTCCTGTACCCTCAAATCCAAAGCTCTATTTATGATGATCTGTTTATGATTATTCTTTAACAGACCACTAACTCTATCCGAAATCAACTGGAAATCCTCGTGATCAGGAGATCCCGCTATCCATTTCCAGGTGGTCCCTAAAATGTCTATGGATCTAATTTTCCGTCTGGGTCCCAATTCTCTCAGAATATCATACAGAGTCTGTACTTCATGGATGAGGAATTGATAATTATTATCTCTCTTTGTTATGTCGCGTTTTATAGTTTCGTGTAGTTGGTCTAATATCGTTTCGTACTGTTTCAAGTCAATAACATGAATCAATTTGAAATTACCCATTGTCAGTTTCGCAACACCTGTTTCCACTGTCACAATTTGTGCGTTCGTGTAGTCTAGTATTTGTGTCTCTGTCCTGCCCAGAACGAGCAGTGATCTGAAATGAAAGTATCAGTTTTTTATTAGGTTTTTATGAACTATTCGTTTAGACTCTGTCACAACTGTTCCCCCTTTGTCCTCCAATACTACTTCCTTTCTATATCGTGGTGTCAATTTGTTTCCCAGTCTCTTATTTGTTTTCACAAAAATGTCATCTCCCGCCTTGTAAGTTTTATAATCAGTTCTATTCCTGTTATGGTACTCTAAGTCTTTTTCCTGTTTTTCTGTTATTCTTCGTATAGTCTGTCGTCTTTCCTCTTCGGTTCCCATAATCCTGCCAAAAAATGCTTCAATAGGTTTCGCATTAGTTGTGGAGTGAACCGTATGATTATATTTAATCAATGAATTATTGAGAAGATCTTCAAAAGAGTTGTGCATTTTCTCGGCGTTCATGCACCTCATTATCTTGGTTAGAGTAGAATGGAATCGCTCCACCTGGCCATTTACGGTACTCGTATATTTGGGTGTTACATGAATCTTTATTCCCATCTGATATCCTAACATGAATCTAATGGAAGATGAATTAAAAGATTTTTCATTATCCATGACAATGTTTTCGGGAACTCCAAAAGAAGTAAGTAAATCACGTAAAGGGAATTTTATGTCCTCCACGGCTCTAGACTTTACGATTCTAACCTGGGCGTACTTTGAAAATTTGTCTATAGCAGTCAAAATAACTCTGTTATTTGTATGATATATATCTATATGGACATATTGTCCAGGGTACTGGGGGATGGGTGTATTCTTTAGAATCAATTTGTCTGGATGACGTTCATATTTATTCTCAATGCAGATTCTACATTTTTTACCACCTTTGTTATCTTCGCCTGCATTTGAGGGAAATAAAATTTTCTAAGAAGTTGGATTTTATTCTCTTTAGCGTTTCTATGTGCTCGTCTGTGTTCATTCACAATTTCCGTTTCTTGTTCTATGTCTGATGTTAAGTCTTTTACCATAGTCCTCGTGTACCTAGTTCTGTATTCGCTGAACTTAGATGGATAGATTTCTTGTATCATACCCAAAATTCTGTCCTCGGTTTTAATAGCGTTTGTCACCGACGGACTCAAATATTTTTTCAATATTGACGTCAGTGTCTCTATAGTAAAATTGGTTTCCGTTATTATGTGTCTATGGTATTTCGGGAATATGATCTCGAATTTATAAGAAGGAGATTTACCAGTCGATAGTATCAATTGGTTTTTGAAGACGTTAATTGGTGCATCCGTGAAAGGAATAAGCTTCTGAGGTGAAGTTTCGGCACTGTGTTGAGTAACCGTTATTGAGTTTAACCCAGAAGTTTGTGGAGGTCTAGACAATGCATCTGCGACTATATTGGTTTTGCCTGGTTGGTATTTCAGTTCATAATTATACTCTTCCAGGATGGCTTTCCATCTTTTCATTTTACTATTTGTATTTTTGTTGCTAAGTGCGAAAGTAAGGGGTTGATGGTCTGTAAAAATATTTATTTTTCTTGACCCATACAAATAGTTTCTTAATGTGGTAAGTGCCCAAATTATCGCCAACATTTCTTTCTCGTTGGTGGCGTAATGTTCTTCCGCCTTATTCAATGTTCTTGAAAGAAATGTTATCGGTTTGCCATTTTGTGACAAAACTGCTCCAATTGCGTACTCAGAAGCATCTGTTGTCAGATCAAAATCCTTTTCGAAGTTCGGATGTGAAAGGATAATGTCTTCTGAGGTCAGTGAATTTTTATTTTTTGGAAGGATTCTATTGCAGCTTGATTTAAAATTATTTTTTTATTTTTGGATGCGTTCTTTGAGACGCGTCCATCCTCCCCTCTTAAAAGGGATGTCAGGGGTTTAGCCAGTTTGGCATAGTCCCGTATAAAACGACGGTAATATCCTGACATACCAAGGAAGCTTCTCAAATCTTTCAAGGTCCTGGGTGGAGGTATTCTATCTATTGCCCTTACTTTTTCAGGGTTGGTTTTAATACCATTAATGCCTACGATAAATCCTAGAAATTCTATTTGTTGTTTTGCAAATTCGCATTTATCGAGTTGAACTTTAAAGTTTGCGGACTCTAGTGTTTGGAAAACTTTATTTAAATTTTGAAAGTGGTCGTTTTCATTTTTTCCGAATATAATTATATCATCTATATAGACATAGCATATTTTGCCTATATGATCTCTTAAAACATCATCTAGAGTGCGTTGAAAAATTGAAGGAGAATTCTTTAATCCAAAAGGGAGTCGAACAAATTCAAATTTTCCGTTATTAATAGAAAATGCAGTCTTTTCGACATCGCATTCTTTAAGAGGAATCTGGTGAAAACCGCTTTTTAAATCTATGACGGAAAAGCATTTATTTTCTCCGAGGTTTGATAAAACTTCGTTATCTCCGGAATAGGATAACGATCGGGTATAGTAACCGAGTTTAACTTTCTGTAGTCTATAACCATTCTATATTTTTTTTCTCCTGATGCATCCATTTTCTTTGGAACGATCCAAACAGGTGC
Source organism: Delia radicum (assembly GCA_021234595.1). Lineage (NCBI taxonomy): Eukaryota > Metazoa > Arthropoda > Insecta > Diptera > Anthomyiidae > Delia > Delia radicum. The sequence goes on from CM037854.1 coordinate 53,042,254, forward strand.
ATTATATGGTGATTTTGATGGCCTAATTATTCCATCATTCAAAAGCTCAGCAACTTGTTTCTCTATTTCACTTTTTAGTGCCATAGGATATGGATAGGACTTTGAATAAACTGGTAAATCAGTGGTTGTCCTAATCTCTCCTTGAACACGAGAAGTGTAGGTTAATTTGTGATTTGGTTCTTTAAACAAGTTCGGATATGAGTGAATTATTTCCTCAAGCTTTGATATTTGGGTTTTGTTCAAGTGGTTGGTTCACAGATTGGGAAATGTGGTGATAAATTTTTATCTTCTTTATATTATTTATTAACATATATTGTTCTTTTATATGGATTATTGCATTGAGTTCCTTCAAGCTATCATGGCCAAGAATGCCATGGAAAGATTTTAACGACGGCAGAACATAAAATTTCATTTTGTGATTTGGTAAGTTGAAAAGATTCACTAGAGTGTGGTGAGTAATTTTTATGTCACCCGATATAGAATTCACAAAAAACGGTTTTTCATTTTGAATTTGGTTGGTTACAAGGGAAGGCTGAATATAATTTTTATTAGAGCCTGTGTCAAGTAGTATTTTCAATATTTGACCATTCTTCGCTTTGCATTGAAAGTATGGTAGCGAAGAATGCGCTAACCTAAAAAATTAATATCGGACAAATCTTCTGTTTCAGTATTTTCCCATTCGTTTCCCTGTTGATAATAACTCTGTATATAATCTTGAAGACCTTCTTCCTGGATCGCCTGTTGATAATTACTTTCGTGACTATTAGTCTTGTCACTTTGGTCGTAAAAACCATCATAAGAAGGAAGTTCTTCATTGGTTCCTATGTGAAAATTTCTTTGTAATTTATTATGTGGCATTGGGGTTTGTAAAGATGGAGGTATGGGTCTTTTGCCAAAAAATTGGTTCGCTTGCCGAGGTCTATTTAGGTAATTAATATTTTTGGATTGAATAGAATTATCGATGTCCATTGGTTCGGGTTTTTGGGGTTTTGGGGCTATAGGTCTTGGTGGCGGATTGGGTGATTGTGGATACGTATTATAATTTCTCCCGTTTGGGTTATAATACTGTCTTGGTGGTGGAAAATTTGAAGGTATTTGTTGATTCTGGGGTTGCTGAACATTCCCAAAATACGTATTGTATTGTCCATTAAGTGGTCTATGCCGGTTATTATTCTGTATGCCCTGTGACCATGGAATTGTTTGAGGAACATATGCCGGTCTTTGATAATTATTTGAGATTTGAGGAAGGTATGAAAATTGAGGGTAAAAATTTTGATTCTGATTTCCATTAGATTTCTTCTGTGGGACATGAGGTGAATTTCTATTATTATTAGCATATTGTGTTCGAAATTGTTGGTTTTCCAACTTCAAACACAAGTGTAATGCTTCATGAAGGTCTGTGGGCTCCCGCATTCCCAGAAGTCTGGGTAAGTCGCCTCTTAGACCTCTGATGAAAGTATCCAATGCCCTATTCCTATAAGTTCTAGTTAGTACCTGGATGGAGGCTTCACTCTCATCCATGCATGAGATTTTATTCAAAATTAGGGATAAATGAGCATAAATTTGTTTGTAAAATTCTTGTACTGAATTAGTGCCCTGAAGCATGGTGGACATCTGGTACTCCAGAGTACCCAAGTCCCTTTTATCAGCATAATGTGTTGTTAGACACTTTATTATGCTGTCCCAGTTTAAGGGAGTGTTGTATGATTCCAGTGCGATGTCTGCATCGCCTGTTATTTTATTTCTTACAACATTAAGGATCCCAAAATATTTTGGAGTTCCCTTAATTGAGTCGTAGATTTTTAAAATTCTTTCTACGCTCTTTTTCCAGGATGCAAACTCGGTTTGGTTTCCGGAAAATTCCCTTAATCCTCGTACCACATCTGGTACTTTATCTAGACCAGACAAATCCCCATTTACTATATTTATGTCCTGGTCTACTACTTGTTGGGGTTCTGCATGCAATTGCTCTTGCAAAATTCTACGGACTAAATCGGCTACGGCCAATTCCTGTTGTGGATTTAACTGAAATGGTTGTGGGGGTGGTGCGGGTATGTTATTTATAATTGCGAGTCTGATTAAATTATTTTGATTTGCCATATTGAAAAAGAAATTTCCAGAATTACAATTAAACTTTAATTTTTATTTATTTTGCTTTCTTATTTTTTTCTATTTCCCTAAAAAGCTTTAACACTATTTTTCTATTATAAAAGTTAAATTTAAAAATATCTTATACTATTCTTACATTAGCAGCAAAATTTTCATTGTTGTTACAGTTGTTTGTTACCGTTGTCGTTAAAGTTGTCTGTTGTTGCTTATTGTTGTTACAGTTGTTACAGATGTCTGTTGTGTTACAGTGGCTATTGTTGTTATCGTTGTCGTTAAAGTTGTTTGTTACAGATGTTTGTTGTGTTATCGTTGTCTATTGTTGTTTAAATTTTACTTAAAAATGTTCATTGACAAATTTTAGAATTTTTTTAATGTTTTCCATTAATTTATTATATTCTTTGTTGTTTAAGTTTACTTAAAAATGTTCATTGACAAATTTTAGAATTTTTTTTTTTGTTTTCCATTAATTTATTATATTCTTTGTTATTTAAATTTTACTTAAAAATGTTCACTAACAAGTTTTAAAAATTTTTTTAATGTTTTTCACTAATTTATTATATTTTTATTGTTTAAATTTTACTTAAAATGTTCACTAAAAATTTTAGAATTTTTTAATGTTTTTCTTAAAATTAAACCGCGCCGGTAAGTGAGAATTTGTCCTTTTTACTTAACGTTACTCGGGTTCTCTTAATTTACACATAAACGCGCGTTGTGCTTTTTTTTCAATCGAATTCTAAGCACGGATTTTTTTCGTTGGGCGCCAGTTGAACTATTTGTTCATTTTATTATTAGCTGCTAACTTAAACTTAAAATAAAACTATTGATTTTTTTATTTATTTTTTTTAAGTTTCACTTAGTTCATTTTTATTGTTTCGACTTTGAGTACTTGACTACAACTGTATTTTAAAATAAAATTGTTGTTACTTAAAAAGAATATCGTATTTTAATCAACACCAAAAGGTAGACATAGTGTCAGCACTTTTATGAAATAAATTCTTAATAAACCTAAATAATATAAGAAATGCAACGTAAGTATCATATAACATTAAGCGTGTCATATGGGGTGTTCAACATTAAATATCCGGATGTTAACTTATACACATCGAAGAGTGCCAACTCAGTCTCTCTCAATCTGCCCTCTTTTTATTTAATCGTAAAATAGCACCAAGTAAATGAAAACATGTTGCAGACATTTAAAAGTCTAATCTAATTTTTATCATGTTTTTGAATAAGAATTTAATTTATATATCAAATATTAACTATAAAATAAGCAAGATAAAATTGAAATATATTAAGTTTTCATAGAAAATAACAAAATACACGCAAAATAAAAGTGAGAGCTTTGAGCAACAATTTTCAACATGTTGCAATTATGTTTTAGTGTAAAAAAATGTTTTCATTTGTTTGTCCCAGTTCGGTATTTTGTTGCTGAGAGTCATGTGAAGTGTAGTGTCTCTATTTGTATACACTCTTTGCTATTCGTTAGTTGTTATCAAAACATTTTACGTACTAAATATAAACTAACTAACCACAAAGACTATATGCACTTAAAAAAGTTTTACAGTAGAACATACTGAAAATTAGATTTAAAACAACTGTAAGTTTAGGGCTACAAAAGGTAATTACTGTTTTCAACAGTTATTATTTGGTATTTAAAAAATATTTTTTAATAAAAAATAATTTGAATAATTTTCATATTCATTGCACAATTAAAGGTCGAAAAAACATAATTTTTATTTTTAGATTATTAACTTCTAACAAATATATTTGTTCTCATTTATGAATGTTTGATGTGTTGCATGGGATTGTCACTTCTTTCAAAACGTGTTCTGATGATGGGAAAATAGAAAATTCCCGATATAGATCTATCAACACATTCCTGAAAGTGGTCAATTAACCCAGATAGCGCAGGAATTTTTTTTTTTTAACTTCAATTTTTATTTCGAAACTTAAATCTTTATGGGGTTTTTAACATTTCTTATAAAATAACTTTTTTTTTTAACCTATATATTTCCCGGAATCGGGTGTTCTTTTAAAAGTACTGTCCACACTTTGCGCTGCAATACAGCGCAAGCTTTCCATTTATTTATTGTTTAACTAAGATGTTGCTCTCATTAATTTTTAAACAAAAAATATATATTTACTGGATATAAATGATTAACTTTTCCATTTTAACTATCCATTAACTATTTTTTTCCATTACGCTGTATTAGAAAAAATCACTACTCGCAAAGCACTCAATAAGCAATTAAAATACCCGGAACTGCTTTCACCAACTGACGCTTTCGAACTGCGAAGCTAAAAACCAGAGCATAAACAATAATAATATAAAAAATATGTACAGAAATGCACGTGCATAACGGCGCTTTTCTCTCATTTGTCAGATGTTCTTTTAAAAGGTCGGTTGCCCCAAGTGGGTTAATAAATTTAAAAACAAAAACTCTATAGATTATTTGTTAGGACAATATCCTAATAAAGAAATATAGAGTATGGCCTCGAACTTGAATGCTGTTCATTTTCATTGCACAATTACAGGTCGAAAAAAACATAATTTTTATGTTTAATAAAAATTATATCAAACTTAAAAAATAATATATTTTTCTTTTCTTTTTTTTTTTTTTTTTTGATTCGAAAACGTCGAATTTTGTGCCAACAAAGCATAGTTTGGGGAAAGTTTTGCAATTTGAAGAAAAGTGCAGCTGAAACACATCGCTGGCTCACCGAAGCTTATCCTGAATATGTTCCATCGTTTTTAGCGTGCGAGAGTTAGTTTTGACACGGACAAAAAAAGGTCCCATATATTATGAGCTACTGAAATCGGTTCCACTCGTAAAACGAGTGGAATATGCGACCAATTCACAAATTTACCATAAATCCCGCATTTTTAAGTAATACACCAATACACATACACATATACCAATACACCAACATATCAGTAATAAAACACATAAACTAAACGAGAATTTTTGGAAACTCGATATAATCAATTTTTTTTTTTTAATAACTAACCAAAATTAACTTCAAAATTGCTGTTTCAAACTATTAAATAAAATAACTGCTTAAAACATCTGTTAAAAACTGCAGTAGTCTTTTGTTTTATGTCATTATTATTATTATTTTGTATTATTTCATAGAAAATCAGCTGTAGTTTCAGTTAAAAACAACTGCTAGTGATTACTACACACACAAAAATGTAGGGGAACGTTTATCCAAAAAAGAGGTAGAATTTTACCAAGTATAGTAAGAGCATTTCAACTAATAACTATTTTCGGTAAATTTTGTCAATCAATTTAGGAAAATTATTTCTACAAAAATATAATAAGTATCCCTAGATAGTTTAATAAATTGTCTACTTGGCATTAGCAATAAGAACAAAAAAAAAACCAAGAAAAAATAAAATTAGAAGTAGAAAAAATTAGGATCCAGTTGTTTAATAAATTAGTAAAATAAACTTTATGTTGATTACTGTTTCTGCTACTTATTTTAAAATCACATAATAATTATAATATTTAATATTGTAATATATATTTAAATAATCACGTCGATTCGACAATAAGCACATTAATTTGTCGTTGTTGACTCTTCACCAGAGAAACAAGCCGATCGGCGCAAAATCGGCTGCGCACCGCCGATTTTTTTCAATTTTAACCGCCGCCGTTTTAATCGTCTCGCGTCGTCTTAAAATGTGAGCCGGCTAAAGCGGCAGCCGCCGAATTTTTCTTGCGTGGCTAATTTTTTTAATATAATAAACCAATTTTGTTAACATTTTAATCAGACGTGTTTGGTTGTAAAACATGTAAAAATAAAAATTTCACAGAAGAAGAAAAAATTAATAATAAACGAAAAATGCAAAAAAACTTAGATTTTTACTTTATGTATGTCGCATTTTGAAATATAGCTTTCCAAGTTTTTAATCTTAAAATTAACTTTAACCTTTTGAAAATAAAAACCACTTGCATTGTATACATTTCATATGATGCCTTAGTTATGCATATACCTCAAATAGGGAAAATTCGTAGATTTTCTAAAAATCTTTGATTTTTAAGACATTACATTTCTGGAACTAGAAGGAACAAAACTCATAAGCTTTGTAAGAGTATTTGTTTTGTAAAAGGTAAAGTTCATACCAATTGTCGTTAAATTTGGGAAAAGTGCTGAAAACCCATTGATTGCTTTGACATGTAAAATTAAAAAAAAAAATATTAATTATAATCTGTTTTTTTTTTTTTAATAATTTAATGCGTTTTTGTATATATGAAGTTTTATTTGTTTTATTACAATTAGCCAACCCAATTTAATTAAATCTAGAATTAATAACTTGTGCGCCGCCGCCGTAGCTAAAGCGCTTGCGCCGCCGCCACCGGAAATTTAGGGTCGGCTTGTTTCTCTGCTCTTCACTTTCACCATCCATGATTCGAACAGTGTTACCATATTGCCAGTTTTAACTGTTTTTTCCAGTTTTTTAGGATGCGTAACAGTTTTCCAGTTTTTCATGAAAAAAACAGTTTTTGTTTAATTTCAGTCTTTTTTTCAGTTTTTCCAGTTTTCAACAGTTTACCTGCTCGAATTACTTTTTTTTTACTTGAATTTATAAATTTAATACAAAAGTTGCGCAAAATGTTTTAATAAAAATAACACTACGCATTGAATGCAACTGCGTAGTAAGTTTTAACTCCCTTTTTAGCATTTGTTTGTGATGAAAACCTGAAATGTCATTTTGTTTCTGTCTGTTTTCGTTTTCATTTCTCTTGTGTTGTGTTTAGTTAGTCTACAACAAAAAATATTTTTTTTCTGTGTATATAAATATGTTATGTGTTTTTATGTTTTTTATGTTGTTTTATGTTTAAATAAAATGCAATTGAATTCAAAACGCACATATTAACAGTTTTTCTTACTGTTTTTATATAAAAAAAAAAAACAGTTTTTTCTTAAGAAAACAGTTTTTTGAAAAAAATACATGGCAACACTGGATTCGATACATTCTAAAATACGCGTGAAGAGTTATTGTTTAAAAGCTATCAAATTTGTACCATCTCTAAAAAAGTATAAACAGAAACAGAGAAGTATAAAAACCTTAAAAAATGATAATTTATTGATTATATCGTATTGCAATCAAATTGTTTTTTTTTATTATTTTGCTTGTACTCAGTGTTGCCAGGTTTGCCGATTTATCGTCATTTTGACGATTTTTATACATAAAATAACTAAATGACGATTGGACGATTTTTGCTTCCAAAATGACGATTTTTTGACAAACGTTTAATATGTCAGCAAAACATGTTTATATGCTATTCTTAAAAAATCACCGGATCTATTTTTGGATTTTTATTATTTCGTTAAAATTTAAAACTATTTTTTATTGAACCACTATGCAGTAAAAAATAAACATTTGTTTTATTTTTTTAAATAAAAAAACTACTGTATAAAATGAGTGTAAAATCATAATACTGTAATCACATGGGTATTTAAATGAACTACAATTGTAGTCAAAAATTAAATTTCTTCTATAAATGACTGTTTTTTTCATTTAAAAATAAAGATACTGTCATACAATGGCAGTTTACATTACAATGGCAGTTGCCTGCCACGGCCACACCAATGCAGTTATGAAAGCTTCAAAACTACGATTCCAATAGTGGCATGTGTCTTTACAGGGTTTATTTCAAAATTCTACCCATTAAATTTTGTTTAATCAACAAAATAACGTTATAAATAGTCGTTTCGGTATTTTAGCGTTATTTTGACTTTAACTTGTTCAAGATATTTCAAAATCCAACAGGTTAAATAGAAAACTAAAACCGTTTACATAAGAAGAAACATGTCTTTAATGGAATCGCTTTTTTTTAATTTTCATTCTGCTCTTAGTGTTACTGTGATCTCCAATCGTTATTATGAATAGTTATTGAATGCCAACCCTGCTTTTTTTTAATATTTATATTTTTATAAACCCAAAATAAATCCGGTGCTTAAAAAACAGGAATAATAATAATATAAATAAAGTGTTCCAAAGTGAAACTTCAGATATTCACTATTTATATTTGAAAATGGTAATAAACAATATTTGAACATAAAAAAATTATAAATAATTTTTAGAAATATTAAAAACCAACCCAAAATGAAAAATATGAAATAATCAAAAATTTCACTATTTATTGTATTAAACTGTGTCATCACATGTAATGCTATTTGAAACTTGAATTCGTTAAAGGAAGTCCAAATTTAAAAATTAAAGAAAATCACATTGTTAAGAATTTCTAAACTTTGAAAAAGAATTTAAGATTTAAAAATGTTCCTACTGAAATTGTGTTTACAGAATTATGTAGAAGTAATTAACAGTTAAAGTATTAAAGTGCTATCGTTATATCGAAGTTTAAATTCAGAAAAAGTGTAAAAAATCGTATTATATTACACCTATAGTACAAGAGCACTTGAAATGTGAATTACATTAATGTTATTTATTTTTTTGTTAAAACTTTATCCCACTTGTAACAAATATTTTTTGTTTTGACGATTTTTTAAAATATAATGATGATTTTTGACATACCTGGCAACACTGTTTGTACTAAATACGAAATGATGAAATAATGAGTAGCAGCAAAGTGTATATCGTCACCTAAAATGCAGAAGCACGTAACTAACATATTTACTTTTTTACAGGAGAAGCAAAAAACGTTCACAGATATTTTAACAATATTGTCAATAAAACATATAGTTTTAATCATAGAACTAAACAATTTTGTAGAGAAATGTAGTTCGATATAGAGCTTCATATTCACTCAACCTTAGACTAGGTTCACACACGGCAATTATAATTGCGCAATTCTTGAGTTTATAGAAGAGGGAGGGAAAGAGAATGATAGGGGTACAGACTTGCCCGTACTCCAATTTCGTTTTGTTTTGTCATCCGCAATTTTCAACACTGCAGGTTGATATACAGTTACTGTCATTAATATTCGGTTTTTATATATAAGATTTTAAAATCTAAAAATTTTGAATGAATTTAATTACATTTAGTAACGGTTTTATTTTTTTCCTTAAATATATATATTAAGTGCTCATGTTGCGATTTTTTTTTTTTAATAATATCGAAAGAATATTTTTAAAAATTAATTCGAACTCAATCACTACACAAATACATGCTTCATTAATATTCGGTTTTTTGTTTCATATAAAATACAACCCTATATTTCTGCAAGTACACAATAATTATTTGTAAAGTCGGGAATCCCACATTAAACAAAGCCAAGTGAATAAATAAAAGTGAAGAAGCATTGTCAAAGGCAATTTGTTTTTACATTAGCCGTAATACGACGTAAGGGCAAAAATACTTCGCTAGAGCAACGAAAATTAGTGATTTTTCATTACAAAAAAGGCAAAAATATAAATATATTGCTGAAATATTAATATGAAGCTAATACTATCGGTGACATTATTCGAAGATATAAAAATGAGGATAGAATAAATTTTAAAAAGCAGACAGGTCAGCCAAAAAGCTTACCGAGATGGAGGAGCGCCGTATTGTAAAAAAAATCAAGGTAAACCCACGTTTAAGTGCTTCTAAAATTTTAGCTGAGGTTAAGACAGAATTCGGGAAAAACAGTTTCAGAAGCAACAATACGTCGCATCATTAAAAAACAAGGGTTACAATGGCCCGAGTTGCTCGAAAAAAACCTTTCGTCAATTTAAAGAACAGGAACCACCGACTAAAATTTGCTAAGGAGCATATAAAAAGAGATGTAAACTGGTGGGATGGCGTTATTTTTCTCGATGAAAGCAAATTTAATTTATTTGGTAGCGACGGAAAGGCTATGGTGTCGCGAAAGCCGAATGAGGAGTTAAAAATATTACTCCCACAATTAAACACTGAGGCGGAAGTCTAATGGTATGGGGTTGCATATCCGCAAAAGGGTTTCCTTGTGTTTATTGAAGGTATTATGAACAAGGATTCATATTTGAAAATTTTAAGAGAAAATTTAAAACAATCTGCAGAAAAAATGGGAATTTCATCGACCTCCAAATTGTTTCAGGATAATGACCCTAATCATAAAGCCCACATTGTCCGTGAATGGTTGCTTTATAATTGCCCAAAAGTGATAAATACGCCTGCTCAATCCCCCGACATTAATCCCATAGAAAATTTATGGGACCATTTGGATCGCCGTATCCGTGAGAATCCAGTTTCTTCGAAAGGCGAACTCAAAAAAATGACTGCAAGAAGAATGGGATAAAATCAGTGTGGATTACCTTCAAAAATTATTCATAATATGCCAAACCGTCTTTCTGAGGTTATAAAAAATAAGGGATATCCAACCAGATATTAATTGCATTTCTTAACATTTTTATTCAAATGATTATTTTATATATTATAAAAAACCGAATATTAATGAAGTATGAATTTTTTAAGTTTTCAATTATTTTGTTTTCTTAATGTATTTTCTCAGTGTTCCTTATTCTAAAATAATTTTTTTTGTATCTCAAATATATTTATAAAACAAACAAAAATTTAATGTTCCTGTTTTTCCTTTATTTCTTGATAAAATTTAGCTTTTTGTAACTCAAATAAAAAAAACCGAATATTAATGACAGTCAGTATACGAAAATTGCTGAAACAAACTTTTCCTGCGTGAACACAAAAGCAATTTCAAAGGAGAATTGAAGAAGATTTGCGCAATTATAATTGCCGTGTGTGAACCAGGAATTACTTTAATAATTTACAGGGCAACCAAAAAAATGCTCGAAAACAGAAACATATAAGATTCGAATTTTATTTATAAAACTGCTGTTTTTATCGTAGAATTCCAAAATAATGTGTAGGCATGTAGTTTAGCCAAATGAATCGTAATCATCAATAAAACCGGGTTTGTATTCTTGGTAATTACGTGGTTTTGCATTTCAGCTAACGATATACAAATAGAGAGACTACACTTCACACGCCTATCAGAAACAAAATACCGAAATACAATTAAAAATAATGCAACATGTTGATAGAAAAATGTTGCTTAAAACACTCACTTTAATTTTGCTTATATTTTATTATTTTCTATTAAAACTGAATATATTTTAATTTTATCTTGCTTATTTTATCGATAAAATTTTAAATAAATAAACATTTTATTAAATTATTATTCAAAAGCATGATTAAAATGAATTTAAAATTTGCAAAATGTTCTCATTTGCTCGGTGCGAGTTTACGACAAATAAAAAGAGGGCAGATTGAGAGAGACTGATGTAGAGAAATCAGGGATGTTAAATGGGGTTTTCAATTTTGTACCAACCTCCAAAAATAATTGTACTTGTTGGACCTTCTCGGTACCATTTTTTTTTTTTTTAATTTATTAAAACAACAAACAAAGTACATACAAATTCACTTGTACACCAAAAAAACTTAACAATAACATACATTATATGTATGAATAAAATAAGGTACAAAAAGTCTTATGAATACATGAGATCAAATCATGGAATTATTTGTTTAGTTAATAAACTAATTGGAATTTCTACTTCATAGCAGCACGAATTTGTCGATCTTAACCAATTCTTTGTCTGTATGAGACTAGATAGTGTTGGCACATGTAGTCTGTTTCTTTTCTTAGTTTTTATTATGTTTTGATAAGAAAAAAATCTTTCCACATTTGCAGACGAGTGTGGAATGGTTAAAATTCCAGCAACGACTATAGAAATGTCTGGAAACATATTGACATTCAGTTCATTTCGAAAATTGGCTACTACCGACCAATAACTACAATGTTTTAATTTTTAACGACTTCAGTTGCGCAACATCAGCTAAAGCTCTAAATTGATTATTTATTGAATCAAAATTTGCAATTCCATATTGGAACATTTTTACTAGAAGAGTTACAATACTACTTGTTTTACCTGAAAAACCATTTTCAGGAATAAATTTATGGAACCACATTAATACTTCGTTATTAAAGTTGACTTTGGTTTGCATTTTCCTTAATTTCTTTAAGAATAATTTAACTTAATTTTCACTCCTTCAGAAGTTGACTGCAACAAGTGTCAATATATGTAAGAGCACCAAAATACCAGTTGCATACAGAGCTGCCAGATAAATTTTGTGCAAAATCGTCAAACTTCTGATATTAAAAAAAAAAAAATCGCCAATTTATTCTACAAAATCCTCAAAATGATGATAAATCATAAAATCTGGTGGATATGGTCGCATATATTTTAAGCGATCATTACATAAAACGAATAAATGCAATGAAAAAGGACACAACAATTTGTTAGCTATACTAAAAATGCAAAAAGGGGAAAAATGAAAAATTTTTAAATTGTACCAAATGAGTCGCGGTAGTACCACGGTACTTTAAAAGGTCAAATTTTACCAAAAAAGTACAATTGTACCAACTTTAACATCCGTGATATAAATATATCTTGGTTTCTCCTCTACTCTCTTTCTCTGATATACGTAGAGGGTCCAAATCAGGAATGCAAAATTAGAATTTCAATTTCGTACAAAATTAAATATAAAATTGTACTTTTTGGACCTCAATTGTACCACTTTTTTAAATTATTTTTATATAAAACTAACAACAAAAAAAAAAAAACATTTCATTAATACATTTTTCATACATAAGTATTTTTAAGTCAAAGTTGTTTAGAACACCAATTACAGAATTTTTTTATTCAATATTTTTATTTTTTTTTTAAAAAGTAAAAAAAAAAACTGTACAGAAAAATTCAGTTGTAAATTAAAAAAATACACATAACAAACAAGAACTTAAAAAATAATATATGTACATATATATTTATATATATTATATAAGGTACACAAATTCCTGAGATCAATAAGAATTATATATTAGTGGATAACATACTTTTTGACAACAAGAATTCGATGAATGTAACAAATTTTTCGTTTGAACCAGGTTGAAAACGGTCGGAATATTTAACATTTTTCTTTCTTTCGTTTTTATTATGTTTTGAAATGGAAGCGCCCTTTCTACATTCGCCGAAGAATGTGGAACCGATAATACTCCTATAAATTGAAATCCCCGAGAATCAAAATGCTCTAAAAAAATTTGGCAACGGATATCCAACGTACTTGGCTTATTTAATACTTGAGATGTGTTTAATAAATACTTGACAGCAAAACACTAGGTTTCTGATTTTTGTTGAATAAAATTTTCAAAAATGCAAAAAAGTCACTTTGAGGTACCCCCAAAATATTTATTAATTTGTTCAACACAAAGTTAGGGTAAGTTAATATTGTTATCTGAGTAGTTATGATTAAACCCAACACAAAAATTATTTTATATTTTTTTAATTTTGAAGAAATTTGTATTTTTTTTTTAAATTATGAAAATTTTTCCAAGGAGCCCGATTTTCAAGGGCGATGCGGTTATGCTAGACTCTAGTTTTTTGCGTGGCGTATTTTGACACCCTAACAAATATTGTAAAGGGGGTGGGGGGGGGGGGGGGGGGGTTACAGTCAAAATCTCATTTTTATTTTTCGCCCATACAACGAAAGACCCCCTAGTGTACCATTGTACTTTAAGACTAAAATTGTACCAAAAATGGTACAATTGTATCAACTTGTGCATCCCTGTTTCAAATAACGATAATTGTGAAAACTTGTACATGGGAGAATTTAAAACATAATTGTTTCAGTCTGTGTTCGTCGCTTGAATCGTAAAGTAGTTCATCTGTTGATTATCGGTCGCTCTCCCCTCTCACTTACCCTCTCTCAGTGTTCAAGTGATTTAAAATTGAAACAAAGGTGAGTTTCGGCTGGCAACATTTTTAAAATTTAAAAGGATTTGGTTTTATTAAAATAAATGTTTTTTTTACATGTTTTTGTTGATTCAAAAATATATAAATAATTATCACATAAAAACTCGTTTTGGTTGAAAAAAAGCCAATAGGTCCATTCGTTTACTTTTCCAGTAAAATCCAGTAGATGAGTAAATTTTGGGCAAAATGAAAATTTTACTCTCAGAACTGGCTCTTGCACAGAAAAGTAAACGAACGGAAAATTTGCAAAAACTTGCAGGTTAATTCAAACATATGAGCGCTAAATAGATTAGTGTTGTAAAATATGTGTTATTTAGACTACCCAGTATATATTGTTTTTGGTACTTGATGCATTGCATTTTAATAATCATAAATTTGTAGCAATTGTATTTATTAAATAAACTTTTGTGGAAGCTTTTAGACTTGTTTAGTTTGTACATGACTTTTAATTTTGTTTCTAGTTAACCCTGCATGCTTAGTGTTATTTTTTATACGTTATGATTATCGACTAACATGCCCGAAATATGAACTCTGTGGAACGGGTAGTGCTCCTAATCCATAAAAGTTAATGTGAAACTAAAATACTACTCCTTATTGTATATAAAAGCCAAAAACATTTTCATTTGTTTTGTTTTTTATTTTAATTATAATAAAATAAATTACTGTTCTTCATCAGTCTTAGGTACATCACATATAAAAATTAAAAATATAAAATTTATTAAAAAAATTCAAAACTTAAAAAAGGCTTCTTGCCATTATAAAGCTAAGGCTTTGTCTTAAATACTTAAACTAAAAAAAAATTTGTACTTTAATTATTTCCACAAGAGGCGCAAAGTTCAATTTTGTGTTCGCCACATATATTTTTTTTGCATTTTATGCATACAGCCTTCGCCATGCGATGTCTTTGGTAGGGACAAAACGCAAAAATTTTTCTTTCATTATTTTTTTTTCTGTGCTGTGTTATCAATATTCGTGTTTTGAGATTCTGGCGATACAATCTGTTGTATATTTTGCCGCACGCCTGTTTTTATATTAGGACAGTTTAAGCGCTTTACCATGTGCGGTTTGACTAGATCCGCGTGAAGCTGTTTCATGAATTCACGACGTGAAAGAGGTTTTTTCAATATTTTTTCAATTTCATCCTCCGTTATTTTCTTTGCAGTAATTTTGTTTACTAAAAAAAAATTGCAAAAAAACCAATGTTAGTCGTTACGACTAAGTAGTTTTTGCAAACAAATACATACCATTTAAATTAGTCACACAACACATCAGTACTAATCGGCAGTACCTTTGTAACTAAATCAACTCATTTAACACTAAAAATGAGAATGATCAAAAAACAGAAAAAAAAGTTATGAAGACAAAAAGTAACAATGTTAGTCGAAACGACTAACATTAAGCATGCAGGGTTAAATAACATACGAAAATACATGAATACTTGATGTTTAATATTCGGTACCCTGAATAATATGCAGTAAGAAGTATTCATATATTCATTAGCTATACATCTCTAATATATTAATGTAAATAAAAACAATTAACACAGATATTAGAAAACTGATAAATTGTTACTAATATAATTGTAACTGACTACTTGAATTTGTTTCAGGTTAAAAATAATTATTATTAGTTATTGGCGCCCTTTTAATTTAGCTTTTAATCTTTTAAATGTTTTTATTACTAAATGTATGCTTGTTTTTGTTTGTTTACTTAATTTAATCATATGTTTTTGTTTTCTACTGGATTTTACTGGCAAAAATTTGTCCAGTAAAAATTTGCAGGTTTTTTGCTGACAACTGTCACTTTACTCTCTTAGTTGATGCTCTCTTTTGCAAATTTATGTGTACGCGAACGCATTTCAGTAAAATCCAGTACAAATTTGTGCAAATTTTGGTGTAAACGAATGGACCTAATAACAACCAAATATGCTACCCATTTTAGTGTGTCAGCTGAAAAATGCTAATCTTGAATTTCTTGTTGAACATGGATTGAATTGTAAAGATCAATTCTATTGTGTACAACAAATCTAAAAATATTTTAAAATTTTGATACAGCCACGTATTTAAATTTGTTTGTGCTTGTGGGAAAACAGTTTTTCGTTGGCATCTTTAATAAATTGTAAATCTGTAAGAAATGGGTGGTTAATTTATTTTATTAAAAAATTTTAACCTATTACGAAGTTATGTTAAAGTAAAGTGAAACAAAAAATGAGAGCTGTTGGTAGAGAAGCAAGCCGAACGGGGCGGTGGTCGGCAGTGTTGCCATGTATTTTTTTTTCAAAAAACTAAAAAGAAAACTTTTTTTTAAGAAAGAACTGTTTTTCTTTTTAATAAAAAACAGTAGAAAAAACAGTTAATATGTGCATTTTGAATTCAATTGCATTTTATTTAAACATAAAACAACATAAAAAACACTAAACACATAACATAAAGCATTTTATATACACAGAAAAACGAAACAAGAGAAACGAAAAGAGACAGAAGCAAAATGACATTTCTGGGTTTCAACACAAACAAATGTTAAAAAGGGAGTTAAAACTTACTACACAGTTGCATTCAATGCGTAGTATTATTTTTTATTGAAACATTTTGCGCAACTTTTGTATTAAATTTATAAATTCAAGTAAAAAAAGTAAATCGAGCAGGTAAACTGTTGAAAACTGGAAAAACTGAAAAAAGGCTGAAATTAAACAAAAACTATTTTTTTTTCATGAAAAACTGGAAAACTGTTACGCATCCTAAAAAACTGGAAAAAAACAGTTAAAACTGGCAATATGGCAACACTGGTGGTCGGCTAAGCCGCGCCGCCGAAATGCTCGGCTAATCGGTGGTTTAATTTATAGCCAGTTTTAGCTGCTAAGCCGAAATTCCAGTTCGTTTTTTTGAAATATTCCATACAGACGTCACAAGTGGAGTATGAGCATTTCGCGTTCGCTATATTTTAGAAGTAAAAATAGTAAAGAAATGTTAAAATTTGTTTTTTGTTTTCATTTGTCGATAGCATTTTAGTAGCACTATGTTTAGTGCAAAGGGTTTACTAAAAAAAGTTTGACAGTTGTTTGTGTAGTAAACAGTAGTTGTTGTTTTTAACTGTAATTACAGTTGTTTTTCTATGAAATAATACACAACTATTTTAAACTATTATTTTAAAAACAACAGAAAAAAATTATTTTTTAATAGTATTTGACTAAGCAACTACCAAAACAGTAATTTTTGCAGTAAATAGTGGATTTTTGTTAGTTATTTAAAAATATAAGTTTGTATCGAGTTTTTAAAAATTCTCGTTTAGTTTATATTTGTTATTATTGCTATATTTATAGTTAGTAGCGTTTGGAATTTTGACTTTGGATCCCAGTGTAGAAAAGCATTACGATATAATTGGTTATATAAGTACATTTTTTTTTTTTTTTACAGTGCACTCGCGATAATGTCAACTAATTAAAACCGGGAGTGTTCACGTTTGTGAGCTGTTCATCTTTCCGAATGCCAAAAATTTAAGGCTAATTATACGTATTAAAATAATAATTGACATTTTATAAGAATAAAAGAAGTAAATGATTTATTAAGAAATATATTTACATACATTTGTATGAAGATTTATGTAAAAATACTACATATGTATGTAAATACAAAAAAACAACCTTTCAGCTAGAGTTGGGATTAACCGTTCATTTTGGTGACTCGGTCAGTATCGTTCAATTCGAGTCAGTGAACTAGTTCGTTCAAATCGTTCAATCGTTCATTTTTGCTTTGACTTGTGACTGATCTGCGAGTTGTGAACTGTGTCGTTCGTTTGACAATTATGACACACTATTTATGTTTTACGAGTTTTTTCACAAATTTTACAATACATAGACAAAAAGTGTTATAAAATTGCAACTTTTCTAACAAAAATTTATTTATTTTGTGTAAAAAACATTTTATTTGTATGACTAATTGCTTTTCCTAATTTGAAACAATATTACTACTAGTTTATAAAAAAAATTATTGCTCTTACAAGCAGTTTTAATTGAATAGAGATGCAATTACGAAATGAACGATTGACCGATTGAACGAAATGAACGATTGAACGAAATGAACGATTGAACGAAATGAACGATTGAACGACAAGATCGAATATTGGTGAACGAGTCATATCGTTCAATTGAGTGAGTCGTTCAATTGAACTAGTTCGTTCATGAACGACACAACTCTACTTTCAGCAATAAGTAAAAAAAAACAACTAAAAAAGTTTCTATGTATCTTCTGTCCTTAA
The DNA here is from genome assembly GCA_021234595.1 of Delia radicum. Classification (NCBI taxonomy): domain Eukaryota; kingdom Metazoa; phylum Arthropoda; class Insecta; order Diptera; family Anthomyiidae; genus Delia; species Delia radicum. The sequence continues at coordinate 53,060,374 of CM037854.1, forward strand.
TGCAGTGAAACAGTTAAAACAGGGGAATCCCAAAACTAAGAAAAAATTTAATTCTTAACGTATTTACGCATTTCCAACTAACACATTAACTTTTTTTTCTGTTCACATTATAAGGCTTTCGCACTTTGTTCACTTTTTAGAGTAGTCAAAGTAAAATAAAATGTGTTCACATTAAGCGGTGTTCACGTAATGCAGTGTTCACATTATCGCGAGTGCACTGTACAAATTACCTTACCAAAATAATGAGTCTAAAAATAAATTAAAAAAATAAAAAATTTAATAAAAACTCGAAATTTGTAAATAAATGTATCAAACGTACGTGGAACCACAAAAATTCGGTTGGCAAAAATTCGGTTGCAACTACAAAACTGTTTTCTGTTTGTACAATTTCTATCCCTCTAACTTTCATAATTTTTCTTCTTACAGGAAATACGCATACTTAAAGCTTTCGTTTTGGGAGAAGAGGCACATGGACACAATCTCTATCAAGTCATGTGTTTTCAAAAGTATGATTTTATATCGTCCGATACAATGGCCAAGTTACGACAAAAAAAAAATCCAGAACAATACGAACGCCAGAAGAAAATACAGGCAAGACAACATTACGATGATCGTTCAAAGCCAATAATGCTCGTTCAAAGCCAATAATGACGGTGTGTAGTGAGTTCATAGATGCAACATATGGCAGATATGTTTATTTGAGGGCTTGGTCGAAATTACCAGGTAAACATCGACATTTTTTCTATTAGATTTAATTTCAAACTAACTATTTACAAACACAAATTTCCCTTTTGTGTGTGTTTTATTTGGAGACGTCTGGAATTTTTCGAATATTAGTTTTAAACTGATTAATGAATACAAAGAACAAAAAAATTTCAATCACTTTTAATTTCAATCACTTTTCAAGTGAATTTTTAATATGCCCTCAAATTTTTGAGATAAAAGAATATTTTTTGCAAGTGTCGCATTAAAACTTTTGTAACTAAATCATTTTATTTAAGGTGTTGATACTTGCTATTTTTTGTATTTTTTCTATATTGGAGAACAGTGCAAATATATTTGGATAGGAAACTGACTAAGTGTAAATAGTATGATTATACCATAAAAAATCTTGAAATGTCGCAAATATACGTGTGTTATCGATAAATAATCTTAGACTGTCAAAAAAAATATAAAAATTTTTAACTTAAAATTGACATTTCGGGATTAAATGTTAGCACTGCTGCCAACTTTTTTAGTTTTTGATCGAAAGTAGCGGGTTTTAACTTTTTTTTTTGCGATTTTTAGCTTTTTTTGACGGTTTTTGTGGGAACAAAACGTGGGCAATATTGTTTGTTTTGTTTACATTTTATTTTGAAATAGCAAAAAATATTTCTTGTTCTTTCTCGCATTTGTTGTTTCTTTCAGTCAATCCTAAAAACATCCAATACAAAAAATAGCAAGTATCATAACACCTTTAAAAGAAAATTATCCGATTTTCTTTAATTTATATATATTATTAATATAAATAGGTAGAGGTTTTTTGAAAACAATTAAAAATTTGTATGTTTTTTTAAACTTTTTCAACTTCTACGGTGTTTTTTTTTTCGAATTGTCTTTTAAGGCATCCATATTCTCAAATTTAGTGTTTTCCTGAGTAAATTGAGCCTTCATTTGTTAAAATCGGTAGAAAATTATCAAAGTTAAGGTACTTTATCTTTATAAATATGAAGAGCTTATTGTAAAAACTGGATAAGCAACATTTTTTTGATTGCTGGTTTTAGCTCTTTTCTAGTCATATTTTGATGAATATTTTACAAAAGTCTAGTTTACACATTTATAACAAGTATCAAGAATACAAAAGTAATTCAAAAGTTCTACTTTATACATTAAATCAAAACTTTAAAGGCAAACACCAGCAAAAATTTAAATGTGGCATATCAAGTTTTTACAATAAGGCCTTCCTATATAATAATTAAAATTTTCAGTTTTTTTTTTTCAACTTCTACTGGAATTTTTCCGAGTCTTCTTTTAAAAGGACAATGTTCTTAAAGTTAGTCTTTATATGAGTAAGGGCCGTTATTACAACTTGCCTTTAAAGTAAATGTTAGTAAAAAGTAACTTTAGCTAAAGTGAGGAATAAAGTGAGCTATAATGTTTTTCGTTATTACAACTTCCCAATAAAATAAAATTAATATTTTTGATAATGTGGCAGCACCAAACTAAAAACCGATTATTGGTTTATGAATTGGTTTATTAAAATAAGTAGTGGCAACGTACTTTTATTTATTTGTTTACCAACAAACAATAATTTGTGAAATTCGGTATTTTCTTCTTTATAGAGCAGAAAATGTGGCAACTTTAAACACATAAACCTTACGTTTAAAGTTAAAGGCAACAATATCTTCCCTTTAGCTTATCGGTCACTTTTAGCTTAAAGTATACTTATAATAACAAAAAACTAATAATCTGTCAGATAACATCCGAACTTAAGCTATTGGCAAGTTGTAATAATGGCCCTAAATTGAGCTTTCATATGTTAAAATCGATTGAAAATTGACAAACCCTGGTAAACTTTTGCAATGGGTGCTATAAAGTAATGCAATGCCTTGTAATGTATTGTGCTTACTTGTATCGTAAGTTTCCAACAAAAAGTAATGAGTTACTGATAATTGGTTACATAATGCATTACTTTGTAATGAATACTCCTTACCTTCAGCATTATTTCAATGTATACTCGCTACCTTCAACAGTATTTTCAAACATAAAGTAATGAGTGACCAAAAACTGGACAATCATAGGTTACCTTATAATGATACATCATTTTCTTTTACATTATTTCAATACATACAATTGTGACTTACCGATCATCAATTACAAAATGCATGAACTAAAAGCATTAAGTAATATTTAAAATATTTTTTTGAAATCTGTATTTAGACACAATACTTAATGAGTTTTTGTAAGCATGAGGGTAATGTATATATGAGAGCTGTAAATGAATCATTCTTTTTTTGATTTCATTTCATTACGAATTTGAATTCAATTTTAAATTAATTCTTTTCACATAAAAAAGAATTGAATGAAATTTTAATAAATTCAAATGAATTTGGCAAAAAAAAAATTGGAATTCATTTCCAATTCAAATGAATTCGGCGAAATGAATTGCAATTCATTGTAAATTCAAATGAGTTTGGCGAAATGAATTGCAATTCATTTTCAATTCATTTGACTTGAATTGATTTTGAATTAATTCAAATTAATTAGAAAAATGAATTGCAATTCATATTAATGAAATGAAAAATGAAAAGTAATTAATGACAGTAAACATGGTGTTTGGAGTTTGGTTTTGGCACACGGTAAACGACAAAACACGTTTAATATTCGAAAAACAGTTAATAGTTTATGAAAATTTGTGACCCACGACCACCCAACGACAAACACCTTAGTAGTATTTATGTAATATTTATTTTACAAAATGCAGATGTCTTTTAGAAATAAACAAAAAACTTCAAATAACAATTGAAAGGTCGAATAATATACAACATTAAGGGCCATTATTACAACTTGCCAATAGCTAAAGTTTGGATGTTATCTGACAGATTATTAGTTTTTCGTTATTATAAGTATACTTTAAGCTAAAAGTGACCGATAAGCTAAAGGGAAGTTATTGTTGCCTTTAACTTTAAACGTAAGGTTTATGTGTTTAAAGTTGCCACATTTTCTGCTCTATAAAGAAGAAACAGAAAATACCGAATTTCACAACCGAATTTCACAAATTATTGTTTGTTTGTAAACAAGTAAATAAAAGTACGTTGCCACTACGTATTTTTATAAACCAATGATCGGTTTTTAGTTTTGTGCTGCCACACTATCAAAAATATTAGTTTTATTTTATTGGGAAGTTGTAATAACGAAAAACATTATAGCTCACTTTATTCCTCACTTTTGCTAAAGTTACTTTTTACTAACATTTACTTTAAAGGCAAGTTGTAATAACGGCCCTAAATGTACAAAATATAAACCAAATAATTAAAAAATTATAATATATGTAGTTCAAACACAATTAATTATGCCCCATAAGCATTGTAAACATATGACCTTAAGTACGAGGGCGGATCAAAAAGTCCGTGACTTTTTGAATGTAATACAGTTTTGCAAAAAAAAAAATAATTTTTCAACACAGACTCATTGATCCGCCCTCGTACATCAACTAATTATACTAGTATTTTAATTATAAAATAAATGCATCGTTCACTTTCAACAACAATAACTTTTCAAAATTCTCGTCTAATAGACATCCACGTTTAGGGATATTTCGAATAGAGGCGTACGAAAATAATATTTCAACAGCAGCTGACGATGATAACGGTGCATTAAACTTTAAAAAGCCTTTTTAACCGTCGGACAATTATTCAGCATACTTAGAGATTTTGAAGAATCTGCTAAGTAAGCTGTGAATTCCGTTTTTGAGGGAATATTGATACACAAAATATTTTCTGGAGTTTCTATAATAAATATTATAATATTATTGTGAAACAGCAGTAAGTCAACTTCAAGAGAAAACTTTTTATGAAAAAATGTTGCTGCATAGCTACTCTCTTTCTCACGAAATCACTCATTTGTTATTATTGCATATTGCACTTTAACAACTCAAAGGCAAAGAAACAATAAAAATTCGCCATAATTTAAAAAAAAAATCGTTAAATTTACAATTTTGAACAGATTTCAAAAAAGGTGTCACTTTACGCATTTTTAAATGTAATTTAAAATAAAAAAAAGAAAAAGCTATAGTTTTTTTCAAACAGGTTTTTACAAAGGTTTTCAAAGAATGTTTAGGAAAAAAAATGCATTAATGAGAAAAAAATTTAAAAAAAGTTGAGAGTTCGAAATGTTTTGTATAATATTTTCACATTTGTTTATTAAAAGTATAAATATATATATATATATATATATATATATATATTTGTAAAGCTTAACTATTCTTCTTTCTAAAACCGTTCGAAAATTTAAAATCGGCTTAGAAGTAATTAAGTAAAAAATATTTTTGTCTGTAAAGTCCTGAAAAAACGTTTTTTGTCGATAACTTCAGATTTTAAGGGGGGTATTCAAAATTCTGAAAATTGAAAAGTGATTTACTCAACAAACCATACAACCTACAGTAGGTCATTTTACAAGTTTTTTTTTCACTGTAGCACCGTGTTATTAATCATATTTAAAAATTTTCTTATATGTGATAAAGAGTTTCATAAAATTCATTTGAATTAATTAAAAATCAATTTAATTCAAATGAATTGAAAATGAATTGCAATTAATTTTTCTAATTCATTTGAATTAATTCAAAATCAATTCAATTCAAATGAATTGAAAATGAATTGCAATTAATTTTTCTAATTCATTTGAATTAATTCAAAATCAAATCAAGTCAAATGAATTGAATTGAAAATGAATTGCAATTCATTTCGCCAAACTCATTTGAATTGAAAATGAATTGCAATTAATTTTGCCAAATTCATTTGATTTAAAATGAATTGCAATTCATTCCAGACAAATGCATATGAATCGATTCAATTTTCATTCAATTCGTTTTTTTTGGCGAAAAGAATTAATTCAAAATTTTACTAATTCAGTGCATGAATGATTCGCGAATTAATTCCAAAATGAATGATTTATTTACAGCTCTGGTATATATATATATATATATATATATCTAAGATCCCAAACGAAACTTAAGCACAATAATTAATTAACATTTAAGCAACCCTTTATTATATGTGACGATAGCTCTGTAGGTAGAGATCTCGCCTAAAATCAGAGACCCCACGTTCAAATCTCAGCTCGACCACGTTATTTATGTAATTGAAAAAATATTTGTAATAATTTTTATTTTATGAAAATCTATTTATAGACACGTTACTTTTCCCTACCTGGTAACCATATAAGTAACCAGTTACTTTAACCCCAACTAGGTATTGAGTCCACCCACTACTTTTAATCTGATCTCATGAGAAATTTATCAGTGAAGTCAGGTGTATTGCAATACGTGGAACACTATGGCGATACATTACTTTACAGGGTTTAAAATTTAGTCAATAGTTTATTTTTGGCGAATACTGACTATGCTCAAAATATGAAGCGTTTGCATATTTCAATAGCATCAGAACTTAAAATTGCCTTAGCTTAACACACACTACAAAAAGAATGCCTGTGTGTAGTAAATATTTTAAGTTTTATCGTTGGTTCGTGTTAAAAAATATTATATGCACACGATCTTGCTGCTAGTTGTGGTCGTGAATAGTAACCCAATGGGGAATGTGACTGGTCACAGGACTGGTATAATTTAATACTGAATTGGGTTAAGCAGTGTCAACTGTCCTAAAATTACCAATCCTGTGACAGGTAAAGGGAGGACATACCACTTAACCAGAATGCTTATTAACAAAAAAAGCCAGTTGGCTAGAATTGTACCCATTGGAAGCTGTTTAGTTTTCGTTTATTTTTATGCCCATCTTTGGTTAGTCCTGTGGCATGCCACTATGTGGTTTAAAGCAGGACAAATGACCCCCCTTTATGACAAGCCCATGTTAAAGCCGCCAGTTGTTTACATAGGGTAGGGTTTAGCAGAGGACCGGTCTCTGGCACGAAGGGGCCAATCCTGTGGCACACGCAGGACCGGTCCCATTCCCCATAGGGAAGCTATAGAAATATTAACTAAAAACAAATATTATATGTAAAAATATGCGACTAGAAATATGCGACTATTAGTAACTGCCAGTTGCAGCTAACAGCTCAATCGAGAGGACAATTAAATTGATGATTTCATTACCATTACATTGAAATCAATTTTAATGAAATTATTTTCATTACCATTTTTCAACACATAATTTGTGTAAAACAATAAAGATATACAGCTTCTTTTTGTTTTCTAAATTAATATACACACACACAGCTAGCGGCGCTGTTAGCAGTTACTATAGTAGTAGTACTATAGTCGCATATTTCTAGTCGCATATTTTTACATATATTTGTTTTTAGTTAATATTTCTATAGCTTACTATTCACGACGACAACTAGCAGCAATATCGTGTGCATATAATATTTTTTAACACGATCTAACGATAGAACTTAAAATATTTACTACACATAGGCGTGCTATTTGTAGTGTGTGTTAAGCTAAGGCAATTTTAAGTTTTGATGCTATTAAAAATGCGGCAAATGAAATATATTTAGTATTAATACATAGTAAATTAATATTCGGCAATTTGAAACTACTAAAAGTAGATTTTTTAATGCCTGTTACTTTACCCATTATTTAATAATAATGTGTGGTGTTTGCTGGTAAGTTCTGGTACTTTTTGTGTATCATGAGATCCATGATAATTTTTTTGTACACGCGTACTCCACGGAGCCCATAACACATCACCATATTTCGTTTTTCAAATTTTCGAAAACTCGTGAATTTTTCACTGTTTTGTTTTAAAAACAAAAATAAAAAAAAATCTTAAAAGTATTTAGTTTTGAATAGCTCTATATTCGAAAGTTGCAAAAAGCAATTGATTTATGTAGTTATCCTTTTTGGAACTTAACACAAAAAAAAAAAATACGTTTAAAAAATAAATGCATTTTTTATGCAAATGGATTTTTCAGATGCGTTTTCGAAATTATTCTCCGTCTTCTTAATTTGTTTAACATTGATAAATCGAAAACCTAAAATTTATTTATGTAAAATTATATTTGGCTTATTATGGGACGAGAATATCTTCTTATTTTGTCGATTTATTTAAAAATATTATACATTTCCATACAAAAAATTAAATTTCTTATTTAATTTGCGATTTTAATATTTTCAACAGGTTTTAAGACAGTTTAAAACTTACAATACATTCTTTAAAAGTGATTTATTTAGTTAGAAAGTGTTTTGCAACCGTCAGATAATGACAATCGTAATTAATTTTTTTTTATATTAATTACTGTAGAATATTTCTTTAGTTAGTCTCTTTACAGGAAGAAGAAGAAGAAAACATTTTTATTGAAAAATTTTACGGACACAAGGGATACACCAGACTGCCGCAGTTTCGTCCCCCTCCTGGGACTCGTCAGTGGTTATTTATGTGTCAATTGAACAAAGTATTTTATATTGTTAATTTTGCTCTATATGAAAAACTTTTTATTTTTGGTGTCGTACTGTGATTTGAACTCACGGTCTTAGCAACAAGCTATGCATCGTAATCTCGCCTCTTAACGAGTTGAGCCACGGTCGACACAGCGTTGACTGCGACTAAATTGGAGTTTGGTCACACTACATACACACAAGTATTGTTTCGATCAGAAGAGACAGAATTAGGTAATACCAATGCACAATTCATTTCTCAACTAGAATGCTTTTTCTTCTTAATCCTATCCCTTTTTCACAAGTAATTATCACGTTTTATGATGCGCTTTATTCACATACAATAGTTGGATACCAAGTGTAGGTTAGAGATTGAGTCGCCGTTAAGCAAGTTTATTCAAATTTTATGTTAGAAAGTGTTTTGCAACCGTCAGATAATGACAATCGTAATTAATTTTTTTTTTATATTAATTACTGTAGAATATTTCTTTAGTTAGTCACTTTATTTAGGTTTATCTGTCCAAAAAATGCAATTTTGACACAAATGGGATTCTTGATGCATTTTACAATATACATCCAAAAATTGTATCTGCATCAAAAATTGTTTTTTTTTTAGACAAATTAACTTAAATAAATAGAGTTTTTATATTGTTAATAGTGTTTTCTGAATTTTAAACTGTTTTAAAACCTGTTCAAAATATAAGAATTAAAAATTATTAGTGTTTTTCAATTCGGTTGATTGATTAATCGATTCCTCGATTAATCGCCTCTATGCCGGTTAATGTAGACACAAGTAAAGTTAAGTTAAAACTCAAATAATTATACGACCCGAAAAATCGGTTAAAATAGATCGATTAACCGGTTTAATTTTTTATATGGATTTTTCCCCAAATCTTATCAATTTTCTTAAATTTGGCTAAAAACAAAAAAACGGAAAGAAAAGCTTAGAAAATAGAAACGTAATATAAAATATCAAATTATTTTAAAATCGAGTAAAAGCCTTAAATAGTCTTCATGAGGACTATTTTAAGCATAAAGAACATATAGAAACCAATGTAGTCAACTTAAGTTGATATTTAACAAAAATAGCAATTCTTTGTGATTTTATTGATAAAAATTAAAAAAAAAAAACTTTAAACGAATAATCGATTAACCTCAAATTTTATCGATTAACTGACCCGAATAAGCGGTTAATTCATTTAAGCTATTTTTTCAATGTAAGCTATTTTTTGAAAATTATACAAAACATTAAATTTTTTGTATAAAGTTTTTTTTGAAAAAAAAAAAAATCGAGAAAAATTAGATAACATTTGCGTCACAGAAAAAGCGAAGCTTAGTTAAAATTTCCGATTTTTCCATGTTTAAAAAATTTTGAACGGGGTGAACCATTTCAAAAAAGCATAAAAAAATTGCATTTGCATTTTGAATTTATTTTTATGCATTTTTGAAAACAATGCATTTTGTCGTGCAGAAGTGAAAAATTTGTGTGCTCCAGTAAACCAACCATTTTAAGTAGCTTTGAAATGAAGTATCAATAACTCTAGAAGCGTAAGCCGTTAAAAAGTTATGGAATATTAGGTACGACTAGTTTTTAAAAATTTTCGAATATTTTAAATATTTTGAGACGCGATATTTCAAGATCAGCTGGGTTTTGGACAAGGTCATAGTTATATGATGTACATACCCTATACCAAGTTTGGTTGAAATCAGAAGGGGTGGATTAAATCGAGTGGTTGATTTTATATGTTTTCAGACTTCATGCTTGTCTATCGAGTGCCTGTATTGTTGCTAACTTTTACTTTAAGCCCGCTGGGGCGAAAATTTAAAATTTGTAAAATAAATACCTTGAAATAGGGCGTAACGTTATATTCCCCAAAGTCATATTGCCCAAGAAAAAACGACATAGCGCCAAAAAAATTATACGTAAATTGTTGTTGTAAAAATTTTCTTGTTTTTGGGCAATACGACATTGATTTGGACGAAATAACACTTTTTGTTGGGCGCTATGAAGGTTTTTTGTTTGGCCAAAATAAATTTGGGCGCTATGACGGTAAAAAAAAGAAGTTATTGCCCAAAATCATATTTTTTTTTTTTTAAATGTCATAAGACCTTAAATGTCAAGGCTGATTCATGAAATCAAGCAAAAGAGGAAATTTAAAAAAATTGCTTCAAATTTTAATTCTTTGTGTCGCAAGCAGAAAAAACTTTATTTCGCGTAGCCGCCTGCCTCGTTCTACGGAGGAAAAGAGCCCTGAGAGCGACCGAAGACCGCCACACAGAAAAACTTGTTTTTACAAATCCAATGTCGAATCCGTTGAAATCTTATTTTGAAGACAATAAGTAATATAATTTGACCAGTCATAGCTTTGTCATTTAAACAGCTAATTGATTGTTTTTTTATCTTAAATAAAAGAGTAGAGCATTGGCCTTCTGTTTATTTAACGTTTAGACACTACTATATATGTAAATTTTTTAATAAAATAGACTTTTAAAAAAATAATCATTAAAAAACAATAAATCTTGGTGTGGGTATTGGTATTTGGGACATAAAAAGTTATGACAGGTCAAATAAATGTTACTTGATGTCTAAAAATATAAGATTTCAACGGATTCGACATCTGATTTGAAAAACAAGTTCTTCTGGGTGGCGGACTTCGGCCGCTCTTAGGGATTTTTTTCCTCCGTAGAACGCGACAGGCGGCTTGGCGAAATAAAGTTTTTTCTGCGTGCGACACAAAAGGACATTATCTCTTATGACATTTAAAAAAAAAAAAAAAAATCGTTATAACATATTAACATCCACAATTTTGGGGAATATGCGGACATTTGGGCAATATGTCATTTTGGATTTTAGGCAATACGACTTTGGGGAAATAGAACAAAAGTAAGTAAATAATTTGTGCACTAGTAAAATCACAATTTAAGTATCTTTAAAATGAGGTATCAATGAATCTCGTAGCTTAAATCGATAAAAATATGGAAATATATACACGGGAGTTACGGCACCTCAACAGTAACCATCATTTATCATTATTATTATCATTACTAACACTACTATTATTATTAACACTATTATTATTATTATTATTAATATTACTTTAATTAAGATTTCATTCTAAACGTTCTGCTTTGTTACAATTAATGATTTAATAGTTTTGAAGTGCTGACATTTAAAATTCTAAATAATTTTGGTTGTTTACATTTTTCAAGTACATTAGCACACTTAAATTCTTGGTAAAATTGTAACAAAGAACAATGCCCTTTTCTTCAAGCAAAGCAATGTATTTTTGATTTAACTCTGTCGCAACTGTAGAATTTTGCCTACAGTTGATGTTCTAATTATAAAATCCAGACATTGTTGCAACATACAAGCTCTGCTTGTAAGTGGCACAATGAATTTCTTTGTTTAGATTTTTCCGATCAGCAATATTGATTATTCTGTCAGTATTGACTGAAGAATATAATAGATTGATTTTCTGGAGATCGATTCACTTACAGAGGGACCATTGAATATAGAACATTATTAAATTAACGGAATTCGTAAAATAAAATATATAAAACGGATTTGTAATTTTGTAAAAATATATAAAACGGATTTGTAATTTTGTAAAATAAATAAAACGGAGTTTGTAATTTTGTGAAATAAAATAAAATAAATTGAATTTTGTAAACATTTTAAAAGTGCATTGAATTTTTGTGATTTTGGAAGTTTCCTATGAAATAATATCTCCTGGAAACTTAACTGGCGCAGTCAACGGAAGCTTGTATTAACAAGCAACGTTCTCAACGACAACAACAACACCTACAATACAAAAGAAGACAACTGTAATAACAACAACCGCAACAAAAAGCAACTGCAACTATAAAAAAAAAGAGAAGAATCCAACAATAATAATAATGCAAATCATCATTCTTGGGGCACTGTAAGTCTTGAAATTATAAACATAAACACACATAATTATCATAATTATCATTATTATCGTGATTTTTTTTTTTTGGGATATGTGATTAAGTTATAAATTATTAAAGAAAATAAAGAAAGAAAAAGAAGATAAAAGAAAAGAAAATTTACCAAACAAATATTGCAAGTTAATTTAAAAAGAAAAAAAAAGAGATATTACCGGTAGTGTCCAAAATCTTTTATTCGAAATTTTATTTCCATAAAACTCTGGAAAGGAAGAAAGAACGGAAGATAAAAGAATTTGGATTTGTTGATTAAAACTCCAAAGGCTCTTTCATTTAAATCCTATTTCTATAAAACTCTGGAAAAGGAAAAAAGATTAAAGTGTTTTTGGAAAGTGTTCTTATATTTACTTATGGACTTTTTGTTCTCTCTTCAATAAGAAGTGTTCGTGAAAGTTGTTCAATTGTAACAACACGGGAAAATATATAATTTCTTGCGACCTTAATGTCAAAAATTTCAAAAAGGTTCTCCCCTTATTCGAAATTGTTTAAAAGCAGATCCCTAGAAGCTATTCCGGAAACTGTTCAAGCGGAACTCTCCAGAATGACCTCAGTTCCTGGATCAAGTGGGTTGCAAACCGTACCAACTGGTAAGGAGGGTATTATGGCAACACAGGCCGACATTTTCAATTCCTTGAGAATTCCTGATGCCATCAAAGACTTGCCAAAATTTGATGGAAATCGAAAACTCTTATACGAGTTTATTAATAACGTGGAAGAAATTCTTCTACATATACGAGGAACGGATAACACTCCTTATGGTCAGATATTATTAAGGGCCATTCGGAATAAGGTAGTGGACAAGGCGAATGAGGTTTTAAATATGTACGGCACTCCACTTATCTGGGACGACATTAAGAATAATCTGATTCTCCACTACTCGGATAAGAGAACAGAAACGTCGCTAATTCGAGATTTACATTCTATTAAACAGGAGAATAAGTTATTAGAAGTATTTTATAGTGAAATCGTGGAAATACAGTCGACACTGTATAACAACATCCTCATTCACGAAAAGGACATGGGTGTTATTCGGGCTAAAAAAGACCTTTTTGCGGAAATGTGCCTTAATGCTTTCCTGACAGGCCTTAAAGAACCATTGGGTTCATCAATCAGGGCGATGAGGCCAGAGTCTCTGGCAATAGCTCTGACATTCTGCATAAAAGAGCAGAATATATTTTATGGTCAAGCCAGAAATAGGATGAATTTTAACCAGTCTCCTGGTTATCGGGGACAATCCGATTATCGTGGATATAGACCACATTACAATTATACTACTAGGCCATACGATAGGCCTCCACAACTACAAAACCGTAGTCAACCAGGGTATTTTAGACAAAACAACCCTTCTACATTCGATAATACGGCGACAAGACCTTTTAACGCTAAATCATTCACCAACCCTTTTAACTCAAAAGCATCCAATAACACTTCCTTTACAAAGGCAATAAGACCTACGAACAATACACCAGAACCAATGGAAACTAGCACTACCTATTCTCGTTTCGGAAATAAACAGAGTGGGTACATCAAATCGTCACCTAGTGCGAGAACTTCCAACTCCAGAATGGAGTTGCATAATATTGATAATTATACACCACCTGGCGAATTTGGGAATTACGTTGTGAACACCTCAGACACAGATCAGGTCCTCTTTTTGGAAGACCCGTTAGACGCAGAGGCGTATAATCCTCATGACTATGTGGAAATAAATAATTTGAATGTTCACATGGATACCTGTAACACCCCGAAAATGGATATTCGACAAAAATTGCGACTGGATCACTTAAACCCGGTCGAAATTAGAGAAGTCTCAAAGATTCTACGCGAATATAGGGATATCTTCTTTAATGAAGAAGATAACTTAACCTTTACAAACAGAATCAAACATTCGATCCAAACTTCAGATGACATACCAATTTATACTAAATCGTATAGATATCCGTATGTGCACAAAGAAGAAGTTAGCAATCAAATTTCTAACATGTTGGACCAAGGGATTATAAGACCCAGTTATTCACCTTGGAGTGCACCTGTCTGGGTAGTTCCAAAGAAACTAGATGCTAGTGGTAATCGCAAGTGGCGTTTGGTCATTGATTACCGAAAACTGAACGAAAAAACCATCTCGGATAGATATCCACTCCCGAACATAACGGATATACTGGACAAACTGGGGAAATGCATGTATTTCTCTACCCTTGACTTGGCGAGTGGGTTTCATCAGATAGAAATGAATCCTGACGATATTCCAAAAACAGCATTCACTGTTGAAAATGGTCATTACGAATACGTTCGTATGCCATTCGGTTTAAAGAATGCTCCGTCAACATTCCAACGGGTTATGGACAATGTCCTTGGTGATCTTGTTGGAAAAATTTGCTTGGTATATTTGGATGACATAATAATATATTCTACGTCTTTGGAGGAACACATGTTAAATCTGAAACAGGTCTTCAAAAAACTTCGGGACGCCAATTTGAAAATTCAAATGGATAAATCAGAATTTCTGAAGAAGGAAATAGCTTTCTTGGGACATATTGTCACCAGGGAAGGGATAAAGCCGAACCCTGACAAAATCCATGCGGTGAGAAATTTTCCGATACCTAAAACCCAAAGGGAAATAAAATCATTTCTCGGACTGTTGGGTTATTATAGGAAATTCATAAAGGATTTTGCTAAGATTGTCAAACCTATGACAAATTGTCTGAAAAAGGGAAAATCGGTAAAACTAACTGAGGACTATATAAGAGCATTCGAGATGGGAAAGGAAATACTTACTAATGACCCCATCCTCCAGTACCCTGATTTTTCCAAACCATTTATTTTAACAACAGACGCAAGTAACGTAGCAATAGGTGCTATACTATCACAGGGAACGGTTGGTAGTGATAAACCAGTATGTTTTGCAAGCCGCACACTCTCCGATACCGAATCTAATTACTCAACGATCGAAAAAGAGCTATTGGCTATTGTCTGGGCAACAAAATATTTCAGACCATACATTTTCGGTCGGAAATTTTTAATAGTCACGGATCATAGACCTTTAACTTGGTTAATGAGTTTGAAAGAACCAAACTCAAAACTGATCAGATGGCGATTAAAATTAGAAGAATACGATTATGAAATTGTATACAAAAAGGGAAGAATTAATACGAATGCTGATGCATTGAGCAGAATTAAATTGGACACAAGTCGGAAAGAGGAAATTCAGATAAACCATAACGATATAATCTCTTCGGAAGAAATATCACTGGAAAATATTGATATAATCTCAGTTCAAGGCACACAGGGTTCGACCATTCATTCGGCCATCGAGAATTGGGACGACGGAATTTATATTTCTGAACGTGCTTTAAATGAATTTAATCTGCAGTTGATATTGGAGAAGGATTGTCCCAATTCATCAATGACACTTACAACTATTTTTCGAAACAAACAAAGACGAATAATTAAAGAAAAGGCATATGACGAAGAAAAAATTACTGAAATTCTTCAAAAATACCTTCCACCAAACAAACTTACAGTAATATTTACAGACGATGACACATTCAAAACGGTACAAACGGTGTACTCTAAATATTTTTTCCACGGTAAACTCTTCAAAATACTTAGGAGTATGGAAATCTTAGAGGACATAATAGAGGAAGATTCACAGGAAACCGCAATAAAAACGTACCATGAAAATAATAATCATAGAGGTATCAATGAAACTTATACACACCTGAAGAGAAAATATTTTTTTCCTTATATGAAGGAAACGATCACTCGTACAATAAATAATTGTATCATTTGCCGCACACAAAAGTATGATAGGTGTCCTCCAACTATAGAATTTATGAAACCAGAAACACCTTTGAAACCCCTGGATATTTTACATATCGACCTTTATGCAATAAATAAAGAACAAATTTTGACGATTATCGATAAATTTTCTAAATTTGCTTTCGCTTCAACACTTCCTAATAGGACAAGCTTGTCAGTGGTTAAAGCCATAAATAACTTTGTATCTCTCTATGGTATTCCCAGAAAAATAGTATGTGATCAAGGGTCTGAATTTAACTCAAACATATTTAAGGACTATTGCAAGCAATATGACATAAACCTTCATTTTACTTCGTTTCAACAAAGTAGCAGTAATTCTCCAGTAGAAAGGCTACATTCTACGTTGACTGAAATATATCGTTTAATAATGATAAAGAAGAAAAATTTAAAATTGTCAACGGATCATGAGGATATTTTCCGAGAAGTTTTAATAACTTATAATAATGCCATTCACTCAGCCACAAAGCTAACCCCATATGAGCTGTTGTTTGGTCGACCCTACACGTTTGACAGGCAGATAACATATAATAATGAGCATGAATACTTACAAAAACTCAACGAATTTCAGGAAAAATTATTTCCTTCAATTAAGGAACACATGGAAAGACAAACGGAGAAAAGGATCGAAAAACTTAATGAGAGAAGGTCCAAACCACTGGACAGAAACATAGGTGAAAAAATTCTGCGAAAGGAATGTAAACGAAATAAAATGACACCAAGATTTTCAGAGCATAAAATTGAAACTGATAATAATGTAACAATTGTAACACAGAAGGATAAGAAGATCCATAAAACACGACTCCAAAACAGACGAAAATTCGAAAACCTCTCATAACTTGTTTTGTTAATCTCATTTCAGACTTGCATTAACAACTGGGCAAGTCATCAATATTCAAAATGTGGATCATAATCAAAAGATAATGAAATTCGATCTGGGACCAGCAGAAGTAAAAAAAGGATATCGTAATCTAATGCATATTATTAATCTTGACGACTACGTTTCTAACATAAGGAGTATAGTTAATACTATTAATGCAATAAGAGAAAAAGGCCAAGATGATGGAATCCAAAATCTGTTATCAATGTCAGATTTCAAATTGAATGAACTCAGAAATAGACTCAACACCCTTTTGCCATTTAAACGCACAAAAAGAGGACTTATTAACGGACTTGGATCGGCAATTAAATTCATAACAGGAAATATGGACGCTGAAGACGCAAAGAAACTCGATATGGAAATCAAAGAGATGAATAATGAAGGGATTTTGTCACACAGTAATTGGAGGGAACAAAAGCTTTTAAACAACAAGATAATACAGAGATTTGGGAACATAACAGAACACATAAATAGGGAACAAGAAATTATATCAAGAAACTTCATATTAAACTCAAATAGAATTAATAAGAATTCGAAAGAAATCTCAGAAATGCAATATTTGAATAGGGTAAATTATAACATAGATCTGTTGTATAACCATATAACGAATATAGGCTAGGCAATTATTCTCGCTAAACTGAATATTATTTCTAAATACATTCTGAATACTGAGGAACTTGCTAAAGTAAGAGATATCATGGAATATGATAAATTCCCAAATAGACAAGACGTCATGGAATATGACAATTCCTTGGGTTCAAGAAACCTCACTGCATATGAGAATTTCTTGAGTTCAGATGGCAAATATCTAAGAAACCTCACTGAATATGAGAATTTCTTGGATTCAGACGAGCATATATACGAATTGCTCGAGCTACAAGCCTTTTATAACGGTACAAATATAATATTTAATTTCAAAATACCAATAATAAGTAAAGAGAATTACAAACTTTATCACATTATCCCATTACCAATTAATAACACTAAGGAGATAATCATTCCTCCATATATAATACATTACAATCATAAACTACACAAACTCACGAGCATTTGCCCCAGGGTGGAGAACATTTTTTATTGTAACTCACTACAAGAAGAACTGATGGAAGATTTAACATGCTTGGGACCACTGTTCAACGGAGGAACGGCACACTGCAATCTAAAGGATTTGGGAAAAATATCCAAAATCCTGCAAATAGAAAACAACTTTATTGTATTTATAAATATACCGACAGTACTAATAAAATCTACTTGCAGAATAAAGACTCCAGTGGGAATTAAAGGCACTGGCTTCATTTTCTTCAAAAATTGTAGCATCGAGATCAACAATATAATTTATTACGATGAAACATCCATATTTTGGGATAAAGTCAACCTTCTACCAAATGACAACTCCACAATTAAAGTGAACTCTACAACTAAAGTAACAACATTAATGACGCTAGAACAACTAAACATTGATAACATCAACAACATCACAACATTTAAAGAAACAGCACTTATCCATGTCGGCTCGATCTATGCTGCACTAACAACATTACTCATCCTAATAATAATAATAGCATCAGTATCATCAAGGAAACAAATAATTTATACAACAACCACATCAGTTCCCGTTCCAGCCCCAACTAATTCATTGTGGCCTTCACTCTATTCTAAGGGGGGAGGAGTTACGGCACCTCAACAGTAACCATCATTTATCATTATTATTATCATTACTAACACTACTATTATTATTAACACTATTATTATTATTATTAATATTACTTTAATTAAGATTTCATTCTAAACGTTCTGCTTTGTTACAATTAATGATTTAATAGTTTTGAAGTGCTGACATTTAAAATTCTAAATAATTTTGGTTGTTTACATTTTTCAAGTACATTAGCACACTTAAATTCTTGGTAAAATTGTAACAAAGAACAATGCCCTTTTCTTCAAGCAAAGCAATGTATTTTTGATTTAACTCTGTCGCAACTGTAGAATTTTGCCTACAGTTGATGTTCTAATTATAAAATCCAGACATTGTTGCAACATACAAGCTCTGCTTGTAAGTGGCACAATGAATTTCTTTGTTTAGATTTTTCCGATCAGCAATATTGATTATTCTGTCAGTATTGACTGAAGAATATAATAGATTGATTTTCTGGAGATCGATTCACTTACAGAGGGACCATTGAATATAGAACATTATTAAATTAACGGAATTCGTAAAATAAAATATATAAAACGGATTTGTAATTTTGTAAAAATATATAAAACGGATTTGTAATTTTGTAAAATAAATAAAACGGAGTTTGTAATTTTGTGAAATAAAATAAAATAAATTGAATTTTGTAAACATTTTAAAAGTGCATTGAATTTTTGTGATTTTGGAAGTTTCCTATGAAATAATATCTCCTGGAAACTTAACTCGGGTACTTTTTTAAAATTTTCGAATATTTTTCATATTTTGAAACGTAATATTTCAAAATCCGCTCGGATTAGTTGTCCTACATTTGGACGAGATTATAGTTATGTATATAATGTAAATCTCCTGTAACAAATGTGATTGAAATCAAAAAGGGTTTAGAATTTAATATTTCTTCAGTCATATAGACTACCGAGTAGTGATCTAAAATTTGTAACATTTTTAGTACTTCGATGTTCTAAGAGTTGAGTTTGAGAATAGTTATTTAAGCTTAAATTTATTTTTTATTTGGTGTTGTACGTATTCAGAACTTTTCAAACGACTTTCAGATTGAGTTAAGTAAAAACTTTAATGTTTTCTTTAAAATGTATATAACACTTTACATATTATATCTTATCGTTTTAGGAACGAATTTAGCAGTATTTTGGCTACTTGTATATGTACGTTAGAAACCTGTATAGGGTGGTATCCCTGTGGTCTCAAATATTCTAAAGCTGAGACTGGCGATTCCTCAGGAGCTGCGGGTGCACAAACCAATTATCGTTGTGGCATTAAAACATGTCAAATGTTCATTAAAACATGTCGTAAATGTTATGTACGACAAAAATGTTAAAGGGATGAATGACGAGAACTGCAACCAAAACACAAATCCCAAATTCACAATAATATTATTATTACAACTCTATGTTCTTTTACAACAATTATGCTCAGTCTACAAAATTCAAAAGACTAAAAAAACCAAAAAAAAAATAATAATACCATCAAGAAACGCAACAACATCATTAAGGATTTACTTCAATATTATTCACAACAAAACTTTAATAATTTTTGTAAATTATTAAATGAAAATATATTGCTACACCTCATAAAACCGAGTTCCAAGGATATCAAACAACATACACGATAGCGGATAAATAAACGATGTTGAATCTTTTCACTGCGACTTGCAAACAAAATTCTTAAATTATGTACGACAAAAACAAAAATGTTAATGGGATGAATGACGAGAACTGCAACCACAACACAAATCCCAAATTCACAATAATATTATTATTACAACTCTATGTTCTTTTACAACAATTATGCTCAGTCTACAAAATTCAAAAGACTAAAAAAACAAAAAAAAAAAAATAATAATACCATCAAGAAACGCAACAACATCATTAAGGATTTACTTCAATATTATTCACAACAAAACTTTAATAATTTCTGTAAATTATTAAATGAAAATATATTGCTACACCTCATAAAACCGAGTTCCAAGGATATCAAACAACATACACGATAGCGGATACAAAAACGATGTCTAATTAACTCTTTTCGCTGCGACTTGCAAACAAAATTCTTAAATTTCTCCAAATTACCAATGATGTTTTACCACATGAAAATGCTAAATTTATATGAAACAATTATGTAAGGAATAGTTGTATTGTATATAATATGTAAGTATTATGAAAACTTTATTTTTTTTTATTATATAAGAAGTAAAGATTATATTGATTTTATAATTTTTTTAAGTTTTCTCTAAAGTTTTTGTTAAAGACATACAAGATTTAAAAATTTCTAAGAATTTCTAGTGTTTTATAATAGGCTAAAATTTATGGCCTACAACCGATTCTTTTTGTATGGAATTTGTTCTATTTGCAATAGGTTCTTTACCTCCAAACAAGAACAGGTTGCTTTAGAATTAGTTCTAGAACCTGCTATAGAACTGGTTCTGGGACATTGAAACCTTACATTTTTACTCCTAGGAACTTTTTCTAGAACCGGTTTCATGCAACCGGTGGTAAAAAAAGCTGTTCTGGTCCTAGGTAAGCGGTTGTTAAAAAAATTTACTGGGTAATTTTATAATATAAACAACTCTGTTTTTATAGAATGCAATAACAGGGGTTTTCACGATGTTTATGAACAAATTTGCATTTTGCTACTTTGCATTGCAAATTGTGATGAATCGTGAGCGCACTTAGAAAGTCGATTGCATTTTTGCTTGATCAGCTGTTTTCCTCACAATAAATGTCAAAAGTAAAATCACATTGCTCTAGAAGTTTTTTTTTACAATAAATAGTAAAAATGCCAAGAAAAGGCGAAGAAGAAAAAATAATTAACTTAATAATTAACTGCCTTGTTGTAGTTATCTTTGAGATGTATCATCTTCCATTTAAGAACATCCCAAGTGGCATCAATACGAAGACATTCTAATAGTTTAGTGTAAAATATTTTAGCTGTTGGTTTCTAAGAAATATATAAATAAAATTTTAATAAAAACATTCATTAAACTGGTGATTTTTTAAACTTACCTCAAACTGCTGGTTGTGCCGTAAATATTCTAAGATGCCTTTTATTTCATTGTCTGACCATCTTTTATTAGGTTTGTCTTTAGTTTTTTTTTTTTGTTCCTTCTGTAAATTTTCGTCATTAGCACTTTTAGCACTCATTTTAATTAAATTAATTTGATTAATTAGAATTATTTTAGTTTTTGTGCTAATAAAAATCACAAACAAATTTGGCTTGTACGTTTTCTTATTTTATAAATTATATGGCGGTCGATGTGTCAAAAATAGCTGATTTGCTTTATTTGCAACTGAGCAAATATGCACACTGATATTTGCTATTGATTTTTTTTAGAGCAAATTAAGAAAAATGATACAAATTGCAAATACGTACATTTTGTTGTTGTGTTGAGGAAATCAGAGTTTATTTGCACTCATTTGCATCGTTTGCACTAGCGATCGTGAGAACCCCTAATGAAAACATTTTAAATCGTTGTAGATGGCATTATATTGAAAAATTTATTTGGTAAAAGATTTTCATTTATTTATTTTATTTATTTATTATTCTTTTAAATAACCGAGCCCAGAGGGCCATATATGGCTAAAAAAATACATACTACACAAGACTGTATTATATAAATAAAAGAAAAACTTTAAATTTAACAATATAATTAAAAAAGATAATTAATAGCGGTATTCACTATTGGTAGCAAACTACCCTTGCAGACCTTTCAAAGCTTGCAGATCTTGTAAACATACAAGAGTATGCAAGACCACAACAACAAAATACATGAAATAAAAATATGCAAGACTTTTATTTATATGCAAGACGAAAACCTATTGCATATTCTGGGTCTTTCAAACCTTTCAAACTAACAATACTTAACATCTTTTAGTTTTGCCGGAAAACAAAAAAAGAACGGAAATATTTACAAAAAAAAAAACATTTAATTTTTGTGTAAAAAAAAACAACTGATTTTAACACAAATTTTTATCAAAAAACAAACTTAAATAAAAGAAAAATACGAAATTAATATAAAAATGAATCTTCTTCCTTAAAGTTGATATTCACACAAAATAACAACAGAGTTAAAAATCCACTGAGAACGAAGAATAATGCCAACCTTTTTTATTTGAAAAAATCGCTAAAGTCTACTTAAAAATCGCTAGAAAATACATTTTCGTTAGAAATTAGCTGTTTTGTCAACATTGAAATGCTTGGGTTGTGAACATACAATACACACAAAAAAAAGACGCTCACGCTTTGTAGCATAAAATCATAGTATTAATGCAACCCTTGCATAAATGCTATCAAGAGTGAATACCGCTAATAAAAAATAGTATATTATTATAAAAGAATAAAAACTTTAGAATTTAAAAGAAATAATAGAAAAACTATATATTATATTTAAATGAATAAAATTTAAATTAAACAGTTTTTAAAAGTAACGAAAAAAAAAATAAATTATATAATAATAGACACAAACGTATATAATACTCCTCATTTATCCCTCTTAAAAAAATGTCCCTTATGAATATAGTTGCGTTCAAATATCAGATGTACACTAACAAATTTAATAAATTTGTGAATAAAAAGGTTTAAACATTGTTATAGCAGGCTATTCTCTTAGCTTGGCCCTAAATACTTTGACAGAAAAGTCAAATTTTCTAAGTAATAGGGGCAACGAATTCCAAATTTCAGCTACCCTGTACTGAAAAGATCGTTGAAGAATTGATGTATTATGTATTATGTATAGGATACTTCAATTGAGGGTTTCTTAAAGACCTTGAAAATACAAAATGTTCTAGTAAATATTCCGGACATTTAGACCTAAAAACTTTATAAAAATGTATCAACAATCGCGTATGTACAAAACTTTTAAAACTGCATCCTAGAAAATCTACTACATAACCTGAAACATGATATTTAAGGTTGTACACAAATCGAATAATTCGATTGAAAAGAAGGTTGTATCTACGCATTACCCGACCCTTGACACCTGTAAAAACTTCAGCACAATACAATACATTGGACATCAATAGTGCATGCGCAACGCGCTTTTTTACATAAATTGGTAGATAAAGATTCAAAGAATATAATCGACGTAACGTAAAATTTATAGTAGAACACAACCAGTTTATATGTTGATCAAAATTAAGACTTGAGTCAATTAAGACTCCCAGACATTTAATACATTCTACAAACTCAATATTAACACCATTCACCACGATATCAAAATTTACGTCAGACCTAGGAGATTTAAAAATCATTGCCTTAGTTTTCCTAGGATTAATACAAAGATTACAATTAGACATCCAATCTGAGACATTTGGCATTATATAATTTATCACCTGCTCCAATACATCAGAAAAATGA
The DNA here is from genome assembly GCA_021234595.1 of Delia radicum. Classification (NCBI taxonomy): domain Eukaryota; kingdom Metazoa; phylum Arthropoda; class Insecta; order Diptera; family Anthomyiidae; genus Delia; species Delia radicum. The sequence continues at coordinate 53,084,182 of CM037854.1, forward strand.
CGCTCACCAGAAAAAAGAAGCTGAATGTCATCTGCAAAAACAAAAGCCTCGCAAGAAAACCCTTCAACAATACTCATCATATCATTCATATAGAGTAAAAATAGCAAAGGTCCAATCACAGATCCCTGTGGAACACCGCTTGTCACTGTCGACCAATCAGAAACATACCCCCTACAATGAACATATTGACGTCTTTCTGTCAAATAAGAAAAAATCAGCATACAAGGGAAAATTTAAAGAAATTGCATAGTTTACTAATTAAAATTGTGTGACTAACTCGATCAAAAGCTTTTGATAAATCGAGTGATAACAAAACTCCTATATCATTTTTATCCAAAATTCTTCTAATTGAGTCTGTAAGACCTACTAGTAATGATGATGTGTTATAACCACGGCTAAATCCTGACTGATAAGGGCTAATTAAGCGATTTTTATCCAAATATTCTACCATTTGTTCCTTCATAACGTGTTCTACAATTTTGGATAATATAGGAACTATAGATATCGGCCTTTATTCATTACTTGATCCATTTTTACTAATCGGAACAACCTTTGCAACTTTCCAATTGAAAGGAAATACAGAGCAAGTTAGAATATTATTAACTAGATACAAAAATTGCTTCTGAACATATGGGAAAATCATTTTCAAAAATCTTAACGGCAAACCATCTGGACCAGAAGCATTAGATTTAATATTACATAATGCGAAATATAATGCATCCAAATAAATAGCACGAAATGAAAAGCCATTGTCAACAAAATTCAGATTGGAGTTAAAAGGGTCGATGGTGTCAACTGTCCTATGAGACAAAAATTCCCTATTTAATTCAACTGCATCTAAATTATCAACAAATTCTACATTTTCTACACCCTAACTGATTTAAGCTCTGGATAATTCTATGCCGAATTCATTAAGTTCATTCACGTCTGGGAAGATCTCACCAAACTTAGTAATGTACACTTGCGCGGTCGCTACAGCCAGAATCACCCTATTCAACAAGAGTTTCTTGGTTACAGGATAGTGCTTAGGGGCTACTCTTGCTGCCTTTGCGTAACCAATACATTGTTGGAGAGCCTGCTGAACTGTCACGATAGGAGAGTCCTTTAGCTTTAGCAGCATGGTCTCATTGGCCATTTAAGCCAAAGCACCACAAGCCATAGCATATTCTTTAGTGGTCACCATCTTGTCTAACAGGGGGAAAATGAAATTACCCTTGAGGGCATTCGGGAAATCAGAAAACCCTGCACTCACCATGAATGCGGTTGAGATTGGCCGCTCAATGGGGGTAGAGTTAAGTATGACGAATGCCCACTCAGGGTGTGCTGCCACGATTCGACCAAGGGACACAGTTTTTGGTGTGGCCGTCTTCTTGTCAAAGTTTCGTTGTATTGAGTACTTCGACACTAGAGTGTGAAACTTACGAATTGCTTCAGTGGTCATGCGCTCGCGACCTGTCTTGGCTATAGAAGTGCCTCTAGTTAGTACAATTGTAATGAGTGACAGTAAATCATGGGATCGCTGGGTTAAACTGGGTTCAGCCTGGGCAATGGCATGTCTTATAGTCTTAAATTTGTGATCTTAAAAATATATAAGACATTACCCTGCGGGAAATGAAGGGCCGATTGATCCAAAGTGACAAATCTGTGATATATGATTTGGGGGCACGTCACGAAACTGGTGAAACCAAAATTTTAGTGTATACCAAAAGGTGTTAATTTGTGTAAAATGACCTATTACGTGACTATAGTAGTGGTGACAAAACATTGCCTTCTATTGCTCTTGCTATTCCTTTAGACAATTCCTCAATCATATTTTTATATTTTTTATTGAAGTCACAATTTTGATAACGCTTTTAAATTTAAAGTCTCCTAATTTAGTTGGGTATTTCTGCTTCTGTAATTACGGAGATCTGTTCGTTTTGGATAAAATGTCTTTAATAGTTGTGCCACTGGTACAGCATCTGAAAAATCGCTCCTTTTTCTTGTAGCCTTTTCTATTAATATATGGTTTTAACTCAATATTTGTTGCATTGGTTAGCCATTTATCGTTAATAAATTAATAAATTTGTTTTAAAATTGGGTCTTTTTGTGTTTCATACTTTAAAATTGATTATGTCAGCTCCATGAATTGATTTTACTTTAACATTTTTCAGCCCGATAATGTTCCTTATATAGCTTCGTGAAGCTACTGTGTCAATCAAAAGTTTTTGGGTAGAAACCGCATAGGTTTGGTTGAGATTGGAAATTAGAATTTGATTTATTTTGATTTAAATTATATTTTGTTTTACATTTTTGTCACAACAAATTTTGTTAAACTTTTTTTCATTAATTTTTTATAATTTTTTTTGTTGTCTTTTTATCAGTTTGGATAGTTTTATAATATTCTCTGTTGTTCATTTTTATTAAAATCTTAGAGTTTTTTTTACACTTTATTTATCCTCTATGAGATTTTTTTTATATGTTGGGCGCCAATTATGTTAAAAGTAAAGTTTCTGGTTAGTTGTTTTTAGTTTTTCATGAAAGTACAACACAGATATTACACACACCAATACTTTAATTCGTATTGTGAATTAATTCTCAACGAGTTTTTTTCATTTTAAAAAAAATATTTTTTTAGGAGCGAACCCCTTCTTTATTATTTAAAGCTTAATTACTAACTGAATTTATATAATTAAATATAATATTAATATACCCTAGCTTAATATCTACATACCATCACCTGATGTAATTCCCGGTATTTAATATTGCTGGGTAATCGTATTACTTGTGAGAACGGATGTTCAAACATGCCACGAGCTTATGCTGTAGACATATCGTCAGCATAATTGTTTGTTGTGTTGTTTTATTTAGTTGTTTAGACTTTTAACGTATGTAGCGTTAACTCCTCCCTTCTTAAGAACAATTGCCCACAATTGTTTTTTTAGAAATATGGTATATCATTCAATCTCACATTTGATGAATTTGCGTAACCCTTGGGTTGAATGTTGGTTAATATTACTGATGGGGCAGAAGGTGAGTATAATTCTGACAGGTTTATTTCGGCAACTTTTGTTTTTCTCAACGTTCTGAATTGATGAAAGATTAAGCAGCAAATGATGCTAAGAATAATCATGAAGAATCCAGTTGACACTCCATTTACTAATGTTCCAAATTTTACCGTTTGGATTTCATGTGTATTGTTGAGATGAAGTTCGTTTAGGCTTTCGATGGTTAAAAGATTTTCAAATTTTCCTTCCAAAGGTGTCGGTTGTAGCGCCGCCTGTATGCTCTTTATATACGGAGCTTCAAGATTTCGGTATATTTTGTTATGTGCCATAATTGTGGTGTTGTAAAATTTTATTAGAAAAGTGCCTGATAAGTTATGTTTAGCATTGTCGATTATTACCGTATCGTTGAATTCATTAAATAAGATGACTCCTGGGAATATTTCTTCTATCTGAGGGATATGTTGATTGTTGCTATAGTTGCAGGATGATGGTAGGCTTTTCATTATATTTGGTATGCAAGTATTATTACTTAAATTTATTAATTGATTATTATTACAAATTTTTATAGAATCATATTTTAAACAATTACTTTTCATTGCAAATATTTCATTATCATTTTTTATAACTTCATTAAATGGTAAGTTTATAATTTTCTTATTTTTCTTAACACCGTGTATTACAATATTTTCGTAAATTTTTTCATTTGTTAATGGTATTTTAATAATATAAAGTATTATTGAATTCTTATACATAATATCAACCTTGGCGTATTCCACCGCCTTTTCTGGAGATGCAAAAGGCATTTTCTCCTGTTCCAATTTTTCTAAAGCTAATTTAATTTCCAATTTATTCAAAAGTATGGAGTTGATTACTCCGTTTTTAGCCCATTGAATGGCATATTTTATATTTATTATTTGCTCTTTTACGAGTCTTATTCTGTTTTGTAAATTTATTAATATTTCATCAATTAGACCATCGTCTTTGCGTATGGCATTAGACATTTCATTAACTAAATTGGTTAAGTTATTTATTCTATCGTTTATAGATTGATTTATTACAATTTGTTTATTATTATTTTTATTAAATTCTAGCATTTCGAAATCATCGTGATCTGGAGTGCCAGCGATGTATTTCCATGCAGTACCTATCATATTAAAGGATCTTCTTTTTCTTATACTACTATTATCATGGTTTTTAACATTATTTTCATTATAATCATTTAATTTTAAGGGAGTTATACTTTGGGCTAATTCCAAAGTTTGGATGATTTCTTGTTTAAGGATGGGATAAAAAAGGTTGGATTTTGGGATGTTTTCTTCGACATACGTATGTGTCTTTTGTAGGAATTTGTCAAATTGTGCTAAGTCGATTCGGTGTATTATCCTAAAAATTCCGTCCTGGATTTTACTCTGACCATTGCTGATTGTAATCAGATGGGCCGACGTATAATCCAATATTTGAAATTCCGTTCGACATATTGTAATAATTGATTTTGTTGTAAAGTTGATTAATTGTTTTTATTTGGCAGATATGCAGCAAAAAAAAAAAAAATTCAAACTCTTTCTTTTCTTTATTTTTTAAATTATGTCCCACTATATTTTAATTGTTTTATTTTTATTTTTTAATAGTATTAATATTTCTAAAATTTTTATTTCGTTTGTTTATTTATTAATGGTTTTTAAATTTTTGTTCACTTATTTGTATTTAAAGTCAAAAAAAAAATTTTTATTCCACTTATTTATATTTATGTATTAACAGTTTTTAATTTAAAGTTAAAAATTTTTTTTATTTCACTTGTTTATAATTTAATTATTAATGGTTTTTAAATTTTTGTTCACTTATTTGTATTTAAAGTCAAAAAAAAAATTTTTATTTCACTTATTTATATTTATGTATTAATAGTTTTTAATTTAAAGTTAATTATAAATTTTTTTATTTGTTCTTTATTTTAATAATTGTCCGTGAAGCGGCTGGTGTACAACACCGTCCCTTTTGCAACGTAGCTACTAGGGGGCCTCGTTCTTCACACTTCGCGACAATACTCGCGTGGACACTTAGGAAACCGGTAGGATTTTTTTTTCTCGATCACTCCGACACAAAGGCTGTTGAAGGCTCTGTGATTTTTCGGTTACACTTACGCGAGGCTATTGAAGGCTCACTGGATTTATTATTTTCTTTTAAAAAAAAAATTTCGAGTGTCCTACCGGTCCCTGCTCGGGCGCCAATTAATTCTCAACGAGTTTTTTTCATTTTAAAAAAAATATTTTTTTAGGAGCGAACCCCTTCTTTATTATTTAAAGCTTAATTACTAACTGAATTTATATAATTAAATATAATATTAATATACCCTAGCTTAATATCTACATACCATCACCTGATGTAATTCCCGGTATTTAATATTGCTGGGTAATCGTATTACTTGTGAGAACGGATGTTCAAACATGCCACGAGCTTATGCTGTAGACATATCGTCAGCATAATTGTTTGTTGTGTTGTTTTATTTAGTTGTTTAGACTTTTAACGTATGTAGCGTTAACTTGTGTATGTGTGTTTGTATGTGTTAAGTGTTTCTACGAGTTATGTAGAACAAATTTTGTATATATACAAATTGTTTTTAAAAAAAGAAACTTTTTTAAATTTATTTTTTTATAACAGAAAAAAGTAATCTTTGTAGAAAAACCAAAAAAAAGTACACATACATACACTTAAAAACAGTGACAAAGGTAGTTGAATTTGAAATGAAGTAAAAACACAAACTAAAACGAAAAAGTATGCAAGATAATTTTTGTTTTGTTTTGAACAAACAAAACAGCTTAAAAAACTTAACAGATTACTACTTCTAAAAATATTCGGAACTTTTTTAAATTTTTAAATATACGGAATTCATGAAATTAATCGGAATCGTCTGACTCACTAACTGCTTCTGTTCTCCTTCGTTTAAGGCATTCTGCCTTGCGGAATTTGTTTTTGCCACATTTGATTGCCCCTCGCAAAATGTTCATAAACTCAAGCTCTGTGCAACCATCACAACCGGTTGCCACTGAAAATATGTAAACATAACTTTGGAAGCTATATCGGGACACCCAATGAACATATTTAAAAGTTAATTGAATCAATGCGTATAATTACAAAATAGAACATTCATACTTTTTTTGAAGTCCATCAACCGCAGCTTTTCCTTCTTTCGTTCTTTATGGAACTTAACCTCATGCAGTAGAGAGCTTGTAATGTTATGTTAGCCCTTGATGATATCTTGCTATTCAGCAAGTGAATTAAATTCTTGAATTAGTTCTAGGGAAAATATTTAGGTAATGCCTTTCAGTAGCTCTTTTGAGGCCAATACTCGTTTAATGGAAGAAACCTGTAATATAACATAACCTGTATAACAAACCTGAAGTATAACTTAAATAGAAATAAGACAAAACAATTTCACTTTTATTTTCGAGCTCGAAGATTTTTATTTATTAGGAAATAATTTCTTCCAACTCATTTAAGTTTTGAACTGATATTAGTGGGAAGAATGTTGTATATTTTGGCATTTCAAAATGCGCCTTCGATGATGAGTTTAAGACAACTGTTTGCTTTGATAGCACTTCGGACAAAGTATTATTTTGATTTATAATTATATCTAAAGTTATACAAATAATTTTTTTTTTATATGTGACATCCAAGCCAGCTTCACATTACTCGTTGAGTTTACTAGCACAGGAATATTGTGTCAGCATGGTGGTATCCGAATCATCAAAGTCAGTTTCATCTTATTATTATTATTGTAATTTTTCTTTTGTAAATATTAATTTGTCACTTTTTATTGCTTAAATTTGTTTCAGATAAATTTATTTGTTTCAGATAAATTTATTGACTAAAAAGTAAAGTTGCTTAAAACTATATAAGTTAACAAGACAACGTTTTCTTTGTGATTCTACTTATGGAATGCCTTTATTTATTATTCAAACTAAAATTAACCTAAATTTGATTATCAAGCAATTTCATTATTACTTAAAATTTACCTTAAATTAATCAATCGTTTCTTTCCACAGCTTTAAACAATACGGTTAAACGACACAAAAAAAAAATAGCTGACGCTATGTCTACGTTACTTTTTTGTACGAATTAAATTTATTAAAATTTTAGTGATATTAGCCAATCATAAAGCAACAGAAAGTGCAATTGTAACATGATATGCACTTTTCGTTTGCATAATTATCCATATTGTTGCTACAATCTGAGGGTCACTTAATCCATGTAGAAAAGAGTTAAAGGCTATTCTGCTATTTGCCCTAATAATGGAAGCCCTACTTGCCTCCCCTTCCTCGGCTATCTGTAACTCATTTACTTCCGCCACTAAGCTCTCAATTTTACCAGCGAATCCCATCAGGTTGTCACCCCTCTGAGATATGCTTGTTAGTTCATTCAGAACGCTATTGGCGCTCTTTAAAGGCTTATATGATCTTCTCAATGCCTGTATCAATTCCTCCACTGTGGTAGGAACCGTACCCTGTTTAACCCTGTTCTGGACCTTCAGGTCCAATCTGGAACTAAAAATAAAATTAAAGAATGAAGCTTGCTTTGTGGTAGGTATCGTTTTAGAAACAATTTCTAAACTGGTTACAAAATTGTGCAGATCGTCTTTCTTTCCCGTGAATAGAGGGACCAATTTGACGATCGCAGTTAGTTCGTTAATTTCCATATTCGCCATTATTACTGGAGGATTTCTTTCTAAACTATTATTTCGACTCCTAGTTGTATGCAAATCTAATACCTCTACTGCTTCCTGTTTCAACCTCTCAAATTCTGATTTCTCTTCAGCAGAGACTTTTTTCTTTTCAACAAATCTATCAAATTTTCCAGCTATTTCTGTTATTTCTAATCGCTTCTCCTTTACCGTGTCACTCGAATACGGACGACTTAGAGATTTCTTTGCGTTGGAAATAATTGACCTCAAGGAATCTAACACAGAATCCATACAAACGAATTTTTCATTTATTTAATTTTTATATGTATTTAAATTTCTTAATTTGTTTAATTAAATTTACAAAATTTGTATATAAAAAACATTTTTAAATATTAGTCATTTAATTTACTTAGATACTCTTTGACTGAAGTAATTTTATCTAAAATTTTGAATTCATCTGCTTTTTCTATTATAGAGTTGAATTTATTATCCATTTCTAAATTGTCTATTTTTTTCCATACGTACTCTTTTACGTTTTCTATTTGCTCAAAAGCTGCGTTTGTTATGCAGTTTTTTATATAAATTATTAATAACAAAACACTTACTAATATTATCGTTACAACTGCTATGGTGACTTTACACATAGTTAAAAAAATTTTTTTTTTTTTTTTTTTTTTTTTTTTTACAAAATTATTTAAAAAAGAATAAAAATCTTTATCTATATAAAAAGTGGTGTAATTTTTTTTTTTTTTTTTTTATTTACAATCTTTATTTATGTTTTAATTTATTCTTCTTTTGTATTTTTCTTATGTTCTTGATTTCAGCTTTCAGTGTTTTTATACGATTCTCCAATGTAGTTCTTCTGTTGCTGTCTTCCTCGTAGGACAGCTCACAAGATGCTATCGCCAGCTGCTTATTCTTCCTCGGGATTGCTCCTCCCCTGCTTTTCTCGGTTTTTGGTAACGGAAATATCTCAAATACCGGTTCTACCGGTTTCTTCAGCTTCTTTACGATTGGTTTTGGCTTTGGACCCACTGTCGGATCCGCTAGCAAAATCGCCCAGCGTTGTTCCGCTTCGTCTAGCTCCTTCTTGTAGACGTCTATGGATTCGTCCATAAAATGCTGTTAAGGATTTTAATTAATTTTTTTTTTATAATCCTTAATAATCAAAACTTTGCATAAGCAATATTTGTTTTGACTATTTGCCACCAAGAGATTAATTTTTGAATTAAAGCAAAAGTTAAGCAGGTATTGCTTTATACTTTTTATTTGCTTTTTTATTCTAAAAATTTAAAAACATTGGTTTGGCAGGATCGCCATGTAAGAATGAAACACAGTTTTCAATTTTGTGTTGTGAATAATAACTAATTTTATTTACAAAAATGCCCTGCTTATATATAACCTATGAGACGTTCTAGACGACTCTTCTAAGAGAGACTTTCTAAAGTCTTCTCAATATCTTACAATTAAATAAACAATGTATCTTGTAATACTCAGAAGCAAACTCCTCCCTTTTTCCAATGAGTTTACTCTCGTGTTGTCACTTACATGTGTCATAATTCGTGTGTGGTTTACCCAACTTCTAATTACTCAGCTCATATTTGTTTTCTACACAAAGTATAGACTGTCGCTAACTTCAATGAAAACAAAGAAACAAATATGTGGGCCACTTGACCACGGTCAACGGTGACATTGAATACTATGAAATTTAATGTAGTACAACAAAATACATTGTATGCATGTACAGTAATAATTAATATTATGCATACACTACACACGCATAGTGGGGTCATCCAGCGCGTCCTGTAGGTTGCTATACCTTTCAAACATTCCTGCTGCGCCCTTCTTTCTCATCATTCCGATAGCCTCGTCGTAGCTGTACGGCCTCAAATTCGTCACCTTAGTAGCCCTTAGCGTCTTTGCGCAATCGTATAACTCTTGCTCGATCTCGTCGTGTATGAATGATATTGGTCTATCGAGGCGATCCTTCATGGCCATGAAAATTTGCTGCTTGTCTTTGCTGCACTGTATGACGGGGCTATTCAGCGGGTGCCAGTCCATGGCGTTGTTGTTTAAGCCGGATATTACGAAGGACATCATTGTGGTATCCTGAGGCATTCTATCAAACCTCTCATAACAGGTAAGTACGCGCTGGTGGTCGAAGTAGTTACCCACAAGCTCCGCTGGCATCTCCTTCAACTTTAATTTTTGCATGGTAGGCTTAAGTCGTTCCAGCCTATTCTTGTGTTTAGTGGGAGGCACATGCAAAAACTGCCTAGAGTGATGTTCCCCGAATGCCCACTTCTCCAAGTCCATGTTTCGTTGAGCCTTTGCCTGCATTTTACCCATAGTGCCAGTAATCCACTGCTGCTCATGATCATGGGGATGCATATATATGTGCGAGTTGCGCTTCCTTTGTCTAGTTTTAACTCTCGCATAAACTGTCTCGATCTGGCTAACGACGCATCTCTTGTATACTTCGGTCATACCAGAATCGACCCGCGATCCACTCACCCTAATCACGTGCCGCATCTTACGGTTCGGAAGGGCGTTCGACCAAAAAACGCCTATGTTGTCATAATGATCCAAAGAGCAGCTATTTATTATATGGATGATATTGTCGGCGTCGGAAAAATTATTAAATAAATATTATAACGTTATATGAAAAGAACTAAAATGAACAGTGTTTCTCTCTCTTGGAAGTAAATAAATGGTTTGTAACGAATCCTGGGCAGCCGCGAGCTCTGCCCCAGCATAAGGTGGGAAAACACGTCGTTACAATGTAATAAGTGCCGACGTTTTCCGAATCGCCCAGGCAACCAACCACCGCAAGTGTCGAAAGAGCAGCGGCCCTGACAACGGGTATATGCGGATATAAGAGCAGATAGCTCATAGCCTTAGAGCTCTCGACCCCCATGCCCTCAGAGCTCATGTTCTTCAACTCAGTAAATGAGTATCGTTTCATCAAGTGTTTTGGAGCACCCTCACCTATCCTGAGTCGCATCGGGATTATGTGCTCCTTCTTGTATCGCACGGTGGCAGACTGCTTAGTGGTGAACGACATTTTCCCCAAGATCTCGGACACGGGGCGCACGGGCATGTACAAATAGTCTATGGTTTCAAACCTGTCGAGGATTCTGTAGCCCTCGTGTGATCCGCTTCGTATGTCTATGCCGCATTGCTTCATGCAGAAGTTACCCTTCTTCACGGTATCAGGATTCACGTATTTGACGTCTCCAATATGCACGCTGTCGTCGCCATCATAAAACGATGTTTTTATGTACTTTAGTACATACACTTTTTAGTATGGTTTTTTTTAAATATTTTTTAAATCTTGATAAATCATTTGTGCAAAAGTTATTAATCAAAGATAATAAGAAATGAATATTAATAAAACAAAATTTCATAAGCATTTTTTTTATCCTGAAGAAATTTTTAAACTAATTGAAGATAAAACATATTCTTTCACTGATGTTCTTAATGCCATTAAATTAACTAACATTACCATAGATATTTCATTTTATCCATATAATCAAAATTTCACACAAAATCTTGAAATATTCTACACAACAAAAGCGAATGAAATTTTTAAATCCAACAATAAAATTATGGCTATGAAATGGATTCAAGAAAACAAGACAATAAATCCATTTGTTAGACATCCTCTTAGCGGTGATACTATTTGGCATATATATCCAAAACTTGTAGATGTTCTTTGTCCACCTACAAAATATAAAAATATTGAAAAAATTCAAGATTTATACATTTCAGAATCTCAAGATCCCATTTTAATTTTAACAAATTTCTTTGGGACAACCGTATTTCAGCAAAAAAAATTTAGTAGTTAATTGTGATTGTATTGTTTTAAAAAGTAATAAAAGACAAAATGTTTTATTTTTTAATTTTATTGATTAATATTTTCTAAAAGATTCCTTATATTACTGTCAGTGTCTTTTAAAGATAATATTTCATTATAAGCCAATACATTAACATTGTTTTTATTTAATACTGTTAAGAGATATTTAGCAAATTCAGTTCTAACACATAAATTAGAACTGTGCTAATTTTTCTTTCTCTGTTGTAGATGAACTTCAAGCACTTGTAACTTGGAGTTCGGTGATCAATAAATTAAAGAATGTTCTTTTTATTACTGACAACATTAATGAATTTTATTCGATTATTTATACTAAAATTACTGTTTATTTTACTTAATTCTATTAACTTAAAATTTATGGCTTTTTAGCCAATAAGAGTCGAGAATGCTAAAACTTGCTGAGTTACCATTATTTGGTTTAAAATTGGTGTATAAAATTTACGTCTTCCCAACCAATGGTTGAAAGAATGCATTTAATGCCACCTGATATTCATGTGACAATTTTATTCACATAATGTGTAATCTGAAACACTTAGCATTAAGGTGGCTCACAAAATAAAAATTAATATTAGGGTAACTCAATTATCACAAGTTTGAACATTCTCCCCCGCGTTGAACGGACGTTCAACAATGTTGTTATATGCCAGCTAGGTATTCACTGTGAATCTGCGTGGCGCTGGTGACGGTGTTGGGTTGTTAGTGGTTGATCCACATGATGGAAATTCGATGGTCTCCGTGACACCTTCAATAGGCGGTTCCCGTTTGTCTTTGCATGTTACGTATCTAGTTAGCAGAATTATGAGTGCTACCAAACTGACTGTGAGTGCTAGGTACCCAATCGTATGGCTGTGCAGTTGATGGGACCTCAATTTGTTTGGTAGGTCCATGATTTCTTGTTCCTTCAATGATTGATGCAAGATTGTTAGTTCATCAATGTTTTTGGCAAACGCATTATTCAAGTTTGTAGATCGATTGTGGTTTATTAGGTGTGTGACATTCTCGTATCCCGCTAGGTCAAAGATTTTTCCAAGGCTTGTGAATGATGATTCTAATGTGCTTGATACAGTTTGTTGTCCAGTCATGGTGATAAATTCATTTTTAAGAATACATCCTGGATCAAGCGCCAGCAACCCCGATCCTTTTAACGAGATATTTATGATTTCTTTATCACAAACTGCAGTGGCCCGTGATGATGATGATGCGTAGATCCATTGATTTCTGCTGATGAGTGGGAACCATTTTGTAGTAGTGGTTTCGAGTATGCAGGTTGGTGATGTTTTGTTGTTGTACAAGTTTATTTCACACCCACACCTCTCTGACCCGTAGGTGTATCGGATTTGAACGTTGGAAAACAAGAACACACCGGGTTTAGTTATGTCGCATGAGTTCAACTCCGCCTGTGTGAAAATTGCGTATTGTTTATGGGATGCGCTTATACCTAGGAATCTTGAATATGGCTTGATGGCTACCAAGGTCTTGTTGATAATGTTAGGCACAGGAATCAAATGTACTAGTTTAAATGGTTCACGTTCAATTAACGGTAAAGTTACCTTGAACACTACATGACGTTGCGTAAGTCTACCTCGTACCTTCATTAGTCTGAATAATTGTAATATATCATCTTTGTCATCCACAGGGAGGATTACTGAGTTTGGTGAATGAAGCTTAATTTGATTCACTTCATTCTGTAATTGATCTGGAGTTAATAACAGCGGACTGATTTTTCCATGACGGGTGTCAATGAGACTGTTGATAATTGAAGCTTGTATTTTTTGGACGTTGTTTGCAATTGTGGTTAAGTCCAGGACTCCAGAATTAAATAGTTGAGTGAGGTGTACTTGGAATAACACGTTATTGATGTGTTCCATTTCGTCCGAAAGGGTTTTGATTGTTTGCTCCAACTGTTCAAATCTTGCCCTGGTCGCTATTTGGCCGTTTTGTATGACATTTAGAGTCGAATCCACAACTGATGTTTGATTTTTAAGCAACTTCAACAAATATGACTCATTTTCATTCACTTGTTGGATCGTATCAGATATCTGGTCAGCATATTCTGAATCCAATATGCCAAATAATGAGTGCGCAATAGTTCCTACGATATTTAGGGCTCCTCTTTTGCTCCGTAGTAGTTGATTTTCCAGCTGTAAGTCGCCTTCCATTTGTTTGAAGTGATCGATGATACTGAGACATGATTCTTTTAATTTTATCATTTCACAAATCTTCTGTAGCGATTTTGTTCCGTTAGTCAAAATTGATGTTTCAGCCCAGTAAGCATTCAGATCATAATATACAAATATATTCCATTCGGTTGTTGAAATTGCTGCTGTCCCAACTTGTTCAAAATGAATTCCTATTTTTGATCCAAATTTTTTATTTTTCACCGGAGTTCCACATGTTATTGGCAACAGCAAAACTATGATAAGCAACGCTAGACTGAGATGGGATGACAGCGTTTTTTTTTCTCTTGGCCCTAGGTTCTTCAGTGGTCTCAGGCACTTGGACCTTGGCTTCCTCATTATTCTCAACAGTGTCCAAAGATTCTGATTCTATATCGATTGGTAGTAGAGCGAGTCGTTGAATTGGACGCTTGAACACTCCACTAGCCGTTCTTATTTCAGCAACTCTGATGGCGCCGTCATCACCAGGGAATACTTCTACGATTCTCCCCAACGGCCACTTCATGACAGGTAAATTATCTTCTTTGATGATAACCATGTCTCCAATTTTAAGGTTAATGAATTGGCTCTTCCACTTGTAACGTTGCTGCAGTTCGGTCAGGTATTCTGTGGACCATCTTCTCCAGAATTCTTGTCTTAAATGAGTCACCAATTTCCAGTGAGATAATCCTGACAACTTTGCTGCGGAAGCTCTGCTGTCTACTTGCGACGTGAGTGCCTCTCCAATCAGGAAATGTCCAGGGGTTAGGGCTTCAAGACTATTTGGATCGTTTGAAATGGGTGCCAATGGCCGTGAATTAAGTATTGCCTCGATTTCCACGATGACCGTCTCTAATTCCTCATGAGTTAAGGATGCCGTTGCCACACTGCGCCGAAGGAGATGCTTCGCAGATTTCACGGCTGCTTCCCATAATCCTCCAAAATGTGGTGCTCTTGGTGGAATAAAGTGAAAATGTATTCCTTTCGAGCTGGATGTAGTCATTATTGTTTCCTGTGCCTTTTCGGAATAAATGCTGTCGACTAGTTCCGATAGCTGATTTTTGGCTCCTACGAAATTGGTTGCATTGTCAGAGTATATGTTCTGACAACGACCTCGCCGACCAATAAACCTTTTCAATGCGCCGATAAATGCTTCTGTTGATAAGTCTGACACTAGTTCGAGATGAACGGCCTTTGTTGCAAAACAGCAGAAGACAGCGATATAAGCTTTTGTTGGTTTTTTACCTCTGACTTTATGGTGTATCCAAAATGGACCGCAGTAGTCTACACCAGTGTTGATGAATGGTCGTGCTGGAGTAACTCGAGTCCTTGGAAGATTACCCATAATCTGCTGGCACAATTGCGGTCGTGCCTTGGTACATTGAATGCATTTTTGTATAGTTGATCTTGCTGTTATTTTTCCTTTAACGGGCCAAAATTGTTGTCTCAAGGTATTCAGTAACGCCTGAGGTCCACAGTGTTTATTTTCCTTATGATACATCACGAATAGTAGTTTGACGATAGGATCGTTATATGGAAGTACCATTGGGTGTTTTGCCTCATACTGTAGTGCTGAGGCCTCTAGTCTACCCCCAACACGAATAATGGATTGGTCGTCAAGAAATGGGGACAAACTGCTAATAGAGCTGTTCTTTCCAACTTCGTTGCAGTTGCGAATTTGTTTTATCTCTTGTGAGAAATCGGAAGCCTGAATGGTTTTTACGATTACGGATAGTGCCTCGTTCAGTTCATCAGGTGATAGTGATTTATGTGTAGGACGAAGCTGCTTTGATATTCTTGCGTTCCTTATGAATCTGAGGGTATATCCAATAACCCTTTGCAGAGTCCTGAATGAGTTTTTGTGATTGATTTTGTATACAAATTCAAGATTGCTGGAAACAGTTACTGCCAAAATGGTGCACAGTTTCTTTTTCTCGATGTTGTCTTTAATTTGTAACGTCTTTGAAAATCTAGGTGGCCATAGTTCTTCTCGTCCATGTAGAAATAGAGGTCCATAAAACCATAAATTACAGTCAGGCAGTTTATGCGCTGGTAATCCCCTGGATAATATGTCAGCCGGATTGTCTTTTGACCCGACATGGCGCCATTGTTCGGGCAGTGTTAATGATTGAATCTTAGCCACTCGATTAGCTACAAAAGTGTGGTACATAGACGATTGGGCATTTATCCAAGACAACACTATTTCAGAATCCGACCATAGAAAAACAGGTTGATTTTTTACTTGGAGATCAGTCCTGATTCTTTGCGCAAGTTGGGCAGCCAGAAGTGCTGCACATAACTCTAGGCGTGGTAGAGTTTGTTGCTTTAATGGAGCCACTCGAGTTTTTGCACAAAGTAGTTGTACAACTATGCTTCCCTCTTTAAGCCTTGCACGGATGTAAGCAACGGCACCAAAGGCCTTCTCAGATGCATCAGCAAATATATGTAGCTGAGTGTTTGTTGGAAGCTGCCCTTTAAAAATGTGTCGTGAAATCCTCAAATTGTTTAACTTGTCTAACTCGTTTCTGAATTTAACCCAAATTGCCCTTAGTTCTTCAGGCAATGGCTCATCCCAGTCTAATTTATGTTGCCATAATTGTTGGATAAACATTTTCGCTCGGATAACCACAGGTGCAACGAGTCCGAGAGGATCAAATAATTTTGCGATGTCCGAAGTTGCCGACCGTTTTGACACAATCTGAAGTGTATCAAGTTTGACCTTGACACAAAATTGGTCAGTTTTAGGTAACCATAGTAGTCCTAATGTTTTAACTGTATTATCGTTGTTACTGTTGAAGTCCAGATCGACTTCTTGATCACCGATTGGAATACTGTTAAGTAGTTTTGGGTGGTTGGCACACCATTTCCTTAAGTTGAAACCATGCCTTTTCAAGATAGTAATCAGTTGATCCTGTGTTGCAATTGCAGTGTTGAGGCTATCCGCACCACCAAGACCATCATCAACGTAAAAGTTGTGTTTAAGCATTTGAGAGCCCTCTGGATAAAGTGCTGCATTTTCATCAGCAATTTTCTGTAGACATCTTGTGGCAAGATATGGAGCCGCCCGTGTACCATATGTTACAGTGTTGAGTTTGTAGTATTGGATGGGTAACGACGGATTTTCTCGCCAAATAATCAACTGATATTGTTGGTCGTCCTGATGAATCAAAATTTGCCTGTACATCTTCTCGATGTCTGTAGTGAAAACAAATCTTGGTTGTCGAAAACGTAATAGGATTGAAAATAGTTCACCTTGAACAGTTGGCCCATTGTACATCAAGTCATTTAAGGAATATCCTGATGTTGTTTTTGCAGACGCATCAAAAACCACTCTGAGTTTCGTTGTGGAGCTTTCTGGTTTAAGTATGCTGTGGTGGGGTATAAAATATTTAGGACCGCACATGGTGTTGATATCCACCTTGTGCATGTGTCCTAGTTGTTCATATTGTTGCATGAATTCTATATACTGGCTTTGGATGGCCTTATTTTTCAGAAGTCTGCGCTCAAGGCTTAAAAATCTGTTGAATGCCATTGTGTGTGATTCCCCCAAGGCTTCTGGATTTTCTCGAAACGGAAGATTGACTATGAAGCGCCCATCGCTGTTGGTGTGTACATGTTGAGCAAAGTGTGCCTCACACTGTTTTTCTGCAGGAGAAAGGCATTTTTCAGCTAATTCTACCTCATCTAATTTCCATAGTTGTTCTATCGTTTCTTCCAATGATGTAGCCTTGTTAAATATTGCACATGTTAATGTACATGAGTTGCTGGAGACCGAGTTCCTTTTGATAGGTCCACCCACAATCCAACCAAGTGACGTATTTCGGAGGATTGGGAGATCTTCAGCGAGTTTAATTGTGTCATTTTGTAATATGTTATAGAAGAATTCGCCGCCGAGTAGAATGTCGATTTTTCCTGGTTTGTTGAAGTGGGGATCTGCCAATTGGATATGGTTAGGAATGACCCAGGACGAAATTTCAATCTGTTGACTTGGTTGTGGTGGGATGATAGTTGGAAGTATATATGCTTCCAAGTTGGTTGCAAAACTGCTGTTTCGGGACTTCATGATGACATTAACTCTATGCGATGATCGTTTTTGGAGTTTTCCAACACCGTTTATGCATAGCGAAGCTTCTGTTGGTGAGATTGCTAATTTATTGATGAGACGTTCAGAAACTAGATTCACCTGTGAGCCTGAGTCTAACACTGCCCGGAACTCACCGGAGACACCATTTGGAGCCGTTATTACAACTCTCGCTGTCGCTAATAAGACAGAACCCTGGCGGCCCGCAGCGTCACTTGATGCTGCCGTTGTGCTTGTTACTGCATTCGAAGTAGATGAAACGCTGTTCGTTGCTTGGGGTGATTTTTTCTTTTGGGAGCTATTTTGTTGTGGTAAATGTAGCAATGTGTTATGCGGTTTTGCGCATTTTTTACAGCTACCTAAAGTGCATGTTTTCGCCTTATGATCAGATCTGAAACAATTCACACATAGTTTTTGTTGTTGCACCCAGTGCAGCCGTTCTGCTTCTGAAAGTTGTTGAAATTTCTGGCAGTGGAAAAGCTTGTGGTTGCTCATGTTGCATAACTTACATGTTTCATTGTGTTTTTCGTTGGATGTTGCAACTGATGAAACAGCCTTGTGTGCTGATTTCTCTTTTTGACCAATTGCTTCCATCGATTGGAACTGGAGTTCCAAAAATGATAAAAACTCACCAATCCTCGGTACGTCCTTCGGGTTGGTCAATGACTGGATGTACCTGATGTGGGTATTCCTGTCAAGTTTCTTCATCAATAGTTGAATAAGAATTGCATCCCATGATGTTGTTTCAATTCCTAAATTATTTAAGGCCAATAAACACTCCCTGGTGGTGTCATGAAGGGCCTTAATTGATGGCGCTGATGACGTCACAGAAGGTTGATTAACTAATTTTTCTACCAGATTTGCCACAAGAATTCTTTTATTGTTGTAACGATCTTGTAGCGTTTGCCAGGCGGTGCCGTAATTTGTTTCTGACAGAGAAAACTGGCTTATTAAGTGTTCAGCTTCCCCGGACAAATTGTTTTTTAGGTACCACATTTTTTGAATGGCTGGAATTGGTTGTCTGTCTACCATTGCGGAGAACAAATCATGGAACTGACGCCATTTCAGATAATCTCCATTGAATTGGGGTATGGTCAATTTTGGCAGCTGTAATGAGTTCCCATTTAAACCATTATTATTATTTATTGATTCTGGAGTTTCGGTTTGCCTGCGCCTATCTTCGTGTTGAAGTTTGTCTGCTTCCACCGAAAGCCTCACAAGATTTTGATGCATTGAGTCATATACGGCGTTGTATTCATTCTGGTCTAGGCCATATGCGGCTGGGTTTGTCAATTGATCATGAGCTTCATCATGTAGCGTTTCAATTTGTTCCCATAGCTTCTTAATGGTGCTTATATTTAGTTCGAAATATTGTTTTGGTTGATCTTCCGTAATATCTAGTCCATTTAATAGCCGTTTAAGAGCTGTTAACCGAGCCATTAACCTTCGGATGGTACCAGACGTGTTATTGCAATCTTTATGAACATGTGTATTATTGTGTGTGTTTGAAGCTCCGCTGAGGTCTGTAGAATCCTCGTGATGGTCGTCATCAAGCAGTTTTAGACGATTAGCTTCATTGCTGAACAGTTCCATGTGCTGCTTTGCTATGTTACTGATTTTGTCATAGTAGCCTTTCGAAAAATAATCCAGTTTCAATGGTTCATCGCATTTATCCCGTATTTCTGAATCTGTTTCTTGAAACTGTTCCCAAGACTCCAGTAGACGCTGCAACCGTTCCTCGAAATAGGCTGATGTTGCTTTCCTGTTTGGTGAATCCTTTTTGAAGTTTCTGATGATTTTCTGGATAACTTCGCCGGTTTCATTTTGAAGTTCTAATAGTTTTTCCATTGTTGTCATTAATACAATATCAACTACTGTATTTAGGGGAAGGAAATTGGGCGCTGGATGGAAACCTCAAAATGCTGATGATCCGAATGTTGTGTGTTGAGACGGCCTTTAGAATGTTTCGAGTCCCTTACCGCTGGTGGGGGGAAACTCAAAATTACAAAAAACAAAAACCGTTGGCAAAAAAAACCGTTGGCTGATTATCAGCAAGTTGCGTGTTTAACGTGTTTTTAGGATGTTCCGAGTCCCTTACCGCTGGTGGGGGGAAACTCAAAATTACCAAAAAACGTCGGGGTCACCAAAATGTTAAGAGATATTTAGCAAATTCAGTTCTAACACATAAATTAGAACTGTGCTAATTTTTCTTTCTCTGTTGTAGATGAACTTCAAGCACTTGTAACTTGGAGTTCGGTGATCAATAAATTAAAGAATGTTCTTTTTATTACTGACAACATTAATGAATTTTATTCGATTATTTATACTAAAATTACTGTTTATTTTACTTAATTCTATTAACTTAAAATTTATGGCTTTTTAGCCAATAAGAGTCGAGAATGCTAAAACTTGCTGAGTTACCATTATTTGGTTTAAAATTGGTGTATAAAATTTACGTCTTCCCAACCAATGGTTGAAAGAATGCATTTAATGCCACCTGATATTCATGTGACAATTTTATTCACATAATGTGTAATCTGAAACACTTAGCATTAAGGTGGCTCACAAAATAAAAATTAATATTAGGGTAACTCAATTATCACAAGTTTGAACAAATACCACAATAAATTCTCTTAACTTATTAAATAAATGCATATTATGTTTAAAATGTGACAAATGAAGATGTTTAATATTTATACATATTCTATACGTTGCTTTATAGGTATCTGCATCGACATCTATTATTTCAAAAGTATATTCATATGCGGCAAGTTGTTCTAAGGGATTGTTTAAATATAACAATTGCATGTAACGATTAATCAATTCCTTTAATGGATTGTCTTCAAAGGCATTTAAAACTGTCAAATAGTTTAATTTCCAAAAATTCATATAACACATCAAATTTTCAACTTCATTTTTTTCTTGTCCTGTAACGTAAACATCGTCTTTAATTAATACTAAATTTGGCATATCCATATTGTTTAATTTATTTGAACGTAAAATTTTAAGCAAAGTGTTGTTTTACAAACTCAATTCGTGCATTAAGTTAATACTTAAAAAAAAAATACACTATTACCTGTATTTAAAACGATCGTTTACTCAAAAATATATTTTATTACTTAAAATGTTTTACTTCGAAAAATGCATACATACTTGACTATACTGAGTATAAACATTATATCTTGTAGGTAGCCATGTAGAACAAATACATTTCTAAGTATATGAGATACATGCATATATTTTTTGAGTTTGGGTACAAATTTTTAAAAATTAATCTCTAACTTGAATGCGTCTGACTACTCTAATCTCTAATATATAGTATATACTATAAAGATTTAGAAAAATACTTTCTGAGTATATGAATTGCATACATACATACATATATTTTTTGAGTTTGGGTACAGATTTTTAAAAATTAATCTCTAACTTGAATGCGTCTGACTACTCTAATCTCTAATATATAGTATATACTATAAACATTTAGAAAAAATACTTTCTGAGTATATGAGTTGTATACATATATTTTTTGAGTTTGAGTATTGATTTTTTAAAATTAATCTCTTATAACAATAATATTTTCACTACTCTAATGTCTAATAGTATATACTATCATAAAAACTATACACATAATGATCTTTAAATACATTTCTGAGTAAATAAGTTATATACATTTTTTGAGTTTGATTTAAAAGTTAATTTGTTTAAAATTTATTACTAGTGTGAAACGTTGACGGCAAAGCATAATCGCAAGTAAATTACTGTAATAAAATTATGGATATTGTAATGGATAAACAATAGATGCGGTAATAGGCAAATTCAGGGCCTTCTTCCATGCTCGGTTGTGTAGTAGCGCATTTATAAAGCCATTATACCAAGTCAAGATCCATCCGGACAACCTGTGTCCGGTGACGGTCATTGCGAATCCCAATCGGTTAAAGATTATGGGCCAAATTACGTGATCATAAATCGTGTCGATTAAAGGCCACCACTGGGCCTCGTAGTGTGATTTAATCCACGCACACTCAAGTATCATCAATCGAATAGACAGGGAATGATCCCATTTTTTTGCATCGCCCGTGGCAGCGGCTGGGTCTCTATACTGCTGCCAAGTTTCATTGAGCTTGTCACCTATCTCGAAAATAGGCGTGCCTGCAGTAGATCCAAAAAACGCCTTTTCGTTATGCAAGTGCATCTCGTTGTATGGGCCAAAAATCATCCAATCCATTATCCTGATCTTTGTGTCGAAATAGGTGATTAATCGGGGTGGCTGCGTCAGTAGTTGTGGGGAGAAGTCCTCTATTTTGCCGTCTACAGACCTTTTACCAACCTTACTTTCCACCTTATGGTGACACGTCGCGTTGTATCCAACGTGAGTGTGGCCATTCATCATGTCATCAATGAGATTGTTCACTTGGTCACGCATAGTGGGGTCATCCAGCGCGTCCTGTAGGTTGCTATACCTTTCAAACATTCCTGCTGCGCCCTTCTTTCTCATCATTCCGATAGCCTCGTCGTAGCTGTACGGCCTCAAATTCGTCACCTTAGTAGCCCTTAGCGTCTTTGCGCAATCGTATAACTCTTGCTCGATCTCGTCGTGTATGAATGATATTGGTCTATCGAGGCGATCCTTCATGGCCATGAAAATTTGCTGCTTGTCTTTGCTGCACTGTATGACGGGGCTATTCAGCGGGTGCCAGTCCATGGCGTTGTTGTTTAAGCCGGATATTACGAAGGACATCATTGTGGTATCCTGAGGCATTCTATCAAACCTCTCATAACAGGTAAGTACGCGCTGGTGGTCGAAGTAGTTACCCACAAGCTCCGCTGGCATCTCCTTCAACTTTAATTTTTGCATGGTAGGCTTAAGTCGTTCCAGCCTATTCTTGTGTTTAGTGGGAGGCACATGCAAAAACTGCCTAGAGTGATGTTCCCCGAATGCCCACTTCTCCAAGTCCATGTTTCGTTGAGCCTTTGCCTGCATTTTACCCATAGTGCCAGTAATCCACTGCTGCTCATGATCATGGGGATGCATATATATGTGCGAGTTGCGCTTCCTTTGTCTAGTTTTAACTCTCGCATAAACTGTCTCGATCTGGCTAACGACGCATCTCTTGTATACTTCGGTCATACCAGAATCGACCCGCGATCCACTCACCCTAATCACGTGCCGCATCTTACGGTTCGGAAGGGCGTTCGACCAAAAAACGCCTATGTTGTCATAATGATCCAACGAGCAGCTATTTATTATATGGATGATATTGTCGGCGTCGGAAAAATTATTAAATAAATATTATAACGTTATATGAAAAGAACTAAAATGAACAGTGTTTCTCTCTCTTGGAAGTAAATAAATGGTTTGTAACGAATCCTGGGCAGCCGCGAGCTCTGCCCCAGCATAAGGTGGGAAAACACGTCGTTACAATGTAATAAGTGCCGACGTTTTCCGAATCGCCCAGGCAACCAACCACCGCAAGTGTCGAAAGAGCAGCGGCCCTGACAACGGGTATATGCGGATATAAGAGCAGATAGCTCATAGCCTTAGAGCTCTCGACCCCCATGCCCTCAGAGCTCATGTTCTTCAACTCAGTAAATGAGTATCGTTTCATCAAGTGTTTTGGAGCACCCTCACCTATCCTGAGTCGCATCGGGATTATGTGCTCCTTCTTGTATCGCACGGTGGCAGACTGCTTAGTGGTGAACGACATTTTCCCCAAGATCTCGGACACGGGGCGCACGGGCATGTACTTTACCACCACTCGATCACCCTTATTGATAGGTATGGGCGCAAACGTGTGTGACAAATAGTCTATGGTTTCAAACCTGTCGTGGATTCTGTAGCCCTCGTGTGATCCGCTTCGTATGTCTATGCCGCATTGCTTCATGCAGAAGTTAACCTTCTTCACGGTATCAGGATTCACGTATTTGACGTCTCCAATATGCACGCTGTCGTCGCCATCATAAAACGATGTCACATGTTTTCCCACCTCCTCAATAGATGCGGTCATAGGCAAATTCAGGGCCTTCTTCCATGCTCGGTTGTGTAGTAGCGCATTTATAAAGCCATTATGCCAAGTCAAGATCCATCCGGACAACCTGTGTCCGGTGACGGTCATTGCGAATCCCAATCGGTTAAAGATTATGGGCCAAATTACGTGATCATAAATCGTGTCGATTAAAGGCCACCACTGGGCCTCGTAGTGTGATTTAATCCACGCACACTCAAGTATCATCAATCGAATAGACAGGGAATGATCCCATTTTTTTGCATCGCCCGTGGCAGCGGCTGGGTCTCTATACTGCTGCCAAGTTTCATTGAGCTTGTCACCCATCTCGAAAATAGGCGTGCCTGCAGTAGATCCAAAAAACGCCTTTTCGTTATGCAAGTGCATCTCGTTGTATGGGCCAAAAATCATCCAATCCATTATCCTGATCTTTGTGTCGAAATAGGTGATTAATCGGGGTGGCTGCGTCAGTAGTTGTGGGGAGAAGTCCTCTATTTTGCCGTCTACAGACCTTTTACCAACCTTACTTTCCACCTAATGGTGACACGTCGCGTTGTATCCAACGTGAGTGTGGCCATTCATCATGTCATCAATGAGATTGTTCACTTGGTCACGCATAGTGGGGTCATCCAGCGCGTCCTGTAGGTTGCTATACCTTTCAAACATTCCTGCTGCGCCCTTCTTTCTCATCATTCCGATAGCCTCGTCGTAGCTGTACGGCCTCAAATTCGTCACCTTAGTAGCCCTTAGCGTCTTTGCGCAATCGTATAACTCTTGCTCGATCTCGTCGTGTATGAATGATATTGGTCTATCGAGGCGATCCTTCATGGCCATAAAAATTTGCTGCTTGTCTTTGCTGCACTGTATGACGGGGCTATTCAGCGGGTGCCAGTCCATGGCGTTGTTGTTTAAGCCGGATATTACGAAGGACATCATTGTGGTATCCTGAGGCATTCTATCAAACCTCTCATAACAGGTAAGTACGCGCTGGTGGTCGAAGTAGTTACCCACAAGCTCCGCTGGCATATCCTTCAACTTTAATTTTTGCATGGTAGGCTTAAGTCGTTCCAGCCTATTCTTGTGTTTAGTGGGAGGCACATGCAAAAACTGCCTAGAGTGATGTTCCCCGAATGCCCACTTCTCCAAGTCCATGTTTCGTTGAGCCTTTGCCTGCATTTTACCCATAGTGCCAGTAATCCACTGCTGCTCATGATCATGGGGATGCATATATATGTGCGAGTTGCGCTTCCTTTGTCTAGTTTTAACTCTCGCATAAACTGTCTCGATCTGGCTAACGACGCATCTCTTGTATACTTCGGTCATACCAGAATCGACGCGCGATCCACTCACCCTAATCACGTGCCGCATCTTACGGTTCGGAAGGGCGTTCGACCAAAAAACGCCTATGTTGTCATAATGATCCAAAGAGCAGCTATTTATTATATGGATGATATTGTCGGCGTCGGAAAAATTAATAAATAAATATTATAACGTTATATGAAAAGAACTAAAATGAACAGTGTTTCTCTCTCTTGGAAATAAATAAATGGTTTGTAACGAATCCTGGGCAGCCGCGAGCTCTGCCCCAGCATAAGGTGGGAAAACACGTCGTTACAATGTAATAAGTGCCGACGTTTTCCGAATCGCCCAGGCAACCAACCACCGCAAGTGTCGAAAGAGCAGCGGCCCTGACAACGGGTATATGCGGATATAAGAGCAGATAGCTCATAGCCTTAGAGCTCTCGACCCCCATGCCCTCAGAGCTCATGTTCTTCAACTCAGTAAATGAGTATCGTTTCATCAAGTGTTTTGAAGCACCCTCACCTATCCTGAGTCGCATCGGGATTATGTGCTCCTTCTTGTATCGCACGGTGGCAGACTGCTTAGTGGTGAACGACATTTTCCCCAAGATCTCGGACACGGGGCGCACGGGCATGTACAAATAGTCTATGGTTTCAAACCTGTCGAGGATTCTGTAGCCCTCGTGTGATCCGCTTCGTATGTCTATGCCGCATTGCTTCATGCAGAAGTTACCCTTCTTCACGGTATCAGGATTCACGTATTTGACGTCTCCAATATGCACGCTGTCGTCGCCATCATAAAACGATGTTTTTATGTACTTTAGTACATACACTTTTTAGTATGGTTTTTTTAAATATTTTTTAAATCTTGATAAATCATTTGTGCAAAAGTTATTAATCAAAGATAATAAGAAATGAATATTAATAAAACAAAATTTCATAAGCATTTTTTTTATCCTGAAGAAATTTTTAAACTAATTGAAGATAAAACATATTCTTTCACTGATGTTCTTAATGCCATTAAATTAACTAACATTACCATAGATATTTCATTTTATCCATATAATCAAAATTTCACACAAAATCTTGAAATATTCTACACAACAAAAGCGAATGAAATTTTTAAATCCAACAATAAAATTATGGCTATGAAATGGATTCAAGAAAACAAGACAATAAATCCATTTGTTAGACATCCTCTTAGCGGTGATACTATTTGGCATATATATCCAAAACTTGTAGATGTTCTTTGTCCACCTACAAAATATAAAAATATTGAAAAAATTCAAGATTTATACATTTCAGAATCTCAAGATCCCATTTTAATTTTAACAAATTTCTTTGGGACAACCGTATTTCAGCAAAAAAAATTTAGTAGTTAATTGTGATTGTATTGTTTTAAAAAGTAATAAAAGACAAAATGTTTTATTTTTTAATTTTATTGATTAATATTTTCTAAAAGATTCCTTATATTACTGTCAGTGTCTTTTAAAGATAATATTTCATTATAAGCCAATACATTAACATTGTTTTTATTTAATACCACAATAAATTCTCTTAACTTATTAAATAAATGCATATTATGTTTAAAATGTGACAAATGAAGATGTTTAATATTTATACATATTCTATACGTTGCTTTATAGGTATCTGCATCGACATCTATTATTTCAAAAGTATATTCATATGCGGCAAGTTGTTCTAAGGGATTGTTTAAATATAACAATTGCATGTAACGATTAATCAATTCCTTTAATGGATTGTCTTCAAAGGCATTTAAAACTGTCAAATAGTTTAATTTCCAAAAATTCATATAACACATCAAATTTTCAACTTCATTTTTTTCTTGTCCTGTAACGTAAACATCGTCTTTAATTAATACTAAATTTGGCATATCCATATTGTTTAATTTATTTGAACGTAAAATTTTAAGCAAAGTGTTGTTTTACAAACTCAATTCGTGCATTAAGTTAATACTTAAAAAAAAAATACACTATTACCTGTATTTAAAACGATCGTTTACTCAAAAATATATTTTATTACTTAAAATGTTTTACTTCGAAAAATGCATACATACTTGACTATACTGAGTATAAACATTATATCTTGTAGGTAGCCATGTAGAACAAATACATTTCTAAGTATATGAGATACATGCATATATTTTTTGAGTTTGGGTACAAATTTTTAAAAATTAATCTCTAACTTGAATGCGTCTGACTACTCTAATCTCTAATATATAGTATATACTATAAAGATTTAGAAAAATACTTTCTGAGTATATGAATTGCATACATACATACATATATTTTTTGAGTTTGGGTACAGATTTTTAAAAATTAATCTCTAACTTGAATGCGTCTGACTACTCTAATCTCTAATATATAGTATATACTATAAACATTTAGAAAAAATACTTTCTGAGTATATGAGTTGTATACATATATTTTTTGAGTTTGAGTATTGATTTTTTAAAATTAATCTCTTATAACAATAATATTTTCACTACTCTAATGTCTAATAGTATATACTATCATAAAAACTATACACATAATGATCTTTAAATACATTTCTGAGTAAATAAGTTATATACATTTTTTGAGTTTGATTTAAAAGTTAATTTGTTTAAAATTTATTACTAGTGTGAAACGTTGACGGCAAAGCATAATCGCAAGTAAATTACTGTAATCTAATTCTAGTCAATTTTGAGCTGGGGTTCTTCATTGAAAATAGATAAGAAAGTGGTCTGTGATCTGATCGAAGAAGAAAGTGTTTTCCATAAATGTAGGGTCTAAAATGTTTCACTGCCCAATGTATGGCCGTTAATTCCTGTTCAATAGTGGATTTATTGCTTTCTCCTTTTGTGAAACTTCTAGAGGCGTATGCCACTGGCAAATGCTTTCCATCGTACTCTTGTGTAAGCACGGCGCCACAAGCATGTTTGCTAGCATCTGTTGTTATACAGAATTGTTTTTCAAAATCTGGGTATTGCAGCAATGTTGGCTTCATTAATGCATTTTTAAGATGCTCAAATGCAATATCGCATTCCTTTGTCCATTTAAATGGTACTCCTTTTCTCGATAATCGTGTAAGATGTCTTGAGTATTCAGAAAAATTTTTGATAAAGCGTCTGTAGTAGTTGCAAAAAGCTACAAATCTCCTTGCGCTATCGGCATCAGTAGGTTTTGGGTATTTTTCTATTACTGAATATTTACTGTCATCTGGGAGTATGCCTTTGTTGGTGCATTTATGACCAAGGTATGTAACCTCGTGCATGAAGAATGAACATTTTTCAGGATGCAGTTTGAGATTGTGTCTGCGACATAATTCGAAAACATCTGTCAAATTTGAAAGCATGTGTTTTTCTGAACAACCTAGAACAACTAAGTCATCCATGTATAAGAAAGCTTGATCTGGTCTTAGACCGCTAAAAGCAATTGTCATCATTCTCTGGAACGAATTTGGTGCTATTTTCAGACCATATGGTAGTCTGGTAAATCTATATGAACCCTTGGTAGTTGAAAATGAAGTTATGTTCCTAGAATCTTTTTCTAATTCAATTTGATGAAATCCGGATATTAAATCTAGGCAAGAAAAATATTTGGCTCTGCCAAGTTGATCTAAAATATCATCTATTCTTGGTAATGGAAATTTATCTGCAATTAATTTCTTGTTTACTTGTCTGTAGTCTATCACCAATCTCCATCTTTTTTCCTTAGAATTTGGCAATGATTTCTTTGGAACTAACAGAATTGGACTATTATATTCGGAATATGATGATTCTATTATTCCATCATCTATTAATTTTTTTACTTGCTCTTCGATTTCTTCTTTATGGGTATGTGGTATACGGTAGTTCTTGATGTATACGGGTTCCGTATCCTTGTTCTTAACTTTTGTTTGTAAAAATTGTTAGTTGTAACGGTTTCTGATTCCAAACCGAAAATATCACTATATTCGGTGCATATTTGTGTTAATGTTTCGTTAAAACGTTTTGGAAAATTTCTTTTCAATATATCCATAATTTTTCCCTTTCTATTTTCTTCGTTAGTGTTACATTTCATTATTTCATAATTATTGATATCTTCCGTTATAATTTTATTTTCTTTTAGTGTAGTTACTGAATTATTTGTGTTAAGTATCCTTATAAATGCATTTTTAGCTTTCACTATTGTGCTGGCTATGAAAACTCCTGAGTGGGGTTCTTGGTTAGGTACCAGTATTTCCTCAGTGCAGGAAGAAAGTTTTATTTTTCGTATAACTTCCGATCTTGCTGGTAATGCAATATCTTCATTACAAGTATTTGTGATTGGTATAACTATTTGCTGTGTTAAATTATTTGGTCTCAGGATGAGATAATCCTGGTCTTGGTTAAATTCAATAATGGAATTATATTTTTTCATAAAATCTGTACCAATTATTCCATCACATGGTATTGGGAAATTGTCTTCTACCACCTGGAAATTGTGGGGTATCAAAAATTTATCGGTTCTTAAATCGAAAAATGTTGTACCAATGGATTTAATTCTACCTTTTCCTATACCAGTAAGTGTAGTAAAATTTGCAGTATTTATTTTCTTGAAAGTGCATTGATGTTTTATTAAGGATATATCTGCTCCAGTGTCTACCAATAATGTTACAGTTGTATTTACTATATCTATTTTAATTTGAATGAAACAACTAAAGTTAAGGTTAAGGTTGTATATCCTCTTGTTCATTGACTTTATCTTAGGGGAACGTTCGAGTTTTCCGAACTGTCTTCATTTGCAGTTATTGCTCTAGTGTGGTTTCTGTTGCCGTTATAGTTACTACGTCCTCTTCTGCCTCTGTAGTTATTATTTGAATAATTATTATTGTTGTTGCTGGTGCGGTTGTTATAATTGTTATTTCGAGAAAAATTTCCTCTTCCTCGGAATCTTCCTTTATCTCTGCGATAATTGTTATTATTGGGTCTTTGCCCATAGTATAATATAGCATTTTGCTGACCTGTTGCCTCAGTGCAACTATTTACGAATTTGCTTATTGCGTCATTCATATTATTGAATTGGCCCGCTTCCATGATTAATTTTACTTTGTCCATGGTGCAATTTTTAGTGAGTGCTTTTACAGCTACTTGGGTAGAGTATTTATTTGCCAACTCGCAGGTCAAACCATCTGATATGTATGCGTTCTCGAGTGATTTCACTAGAGATTCAATCTCACTACAATAAGCATTTGCAGACTTGTTGTTCTGCTTAATATTCATTATCTTAGCCGACAATACTTCGACTGATTCACCTTTAACTGAACTAGTCAGTTTATTAATGATTTCGGAAATCGAATTTTCATTATCAATCAGATTTCTAGCAGTTCCTTTTAATTTTGTCTTTATCAGGGATACTGCTACTTGCTCATGTGTGTCTTTGATTGAGTCGACCAATCGTAGTGAGTCCAAGAACGTTCGTAAATTTTCGGGCTTGCCGTCGAACTCACAAATCAGCCGTGAGGCTGTATTAAGGAATTCCACAACTGTTTGTGGCATTTTTTTATTCGAGTAATTTTCTGAGTCTGAATCGGTTTCCGCCTCAGAAATTGGGTCAAATTTTTCGCTACTGCCTGAAGCCAGTATAATATTTGTATCTATTTTCAGTGGCTGTTCAATTGAATGTGGAACCGTTTGGGTTATATTATATTTATCAAGTATTTTAACTAATTGATCTCTGAAACTCCAATAAGTTTCCAAAACAACGTTTTTGTGTTCTTCTGTAAATTTCTCTCTGTTTCTGTATGCTATTTCTCTAATTGTTTCCAGTGAATTAATAATTGTGTTTAAATGTTTTCTCACTGTTTCTGGGCGAACAAATCTACTCTTATTAATGCATTTATATGCTTTTCTAAAGTTCTCTTTTTCTGAAGAGATTAATTTTTCCACTAATTCCCATTTATCCATTTAAATTCGCTGGTTCTATTACTAATTCCCTAGTATCTATCGGTTTTTGGCACTAATTTTAATTTTTCTTCTATAAAGGACCATAATTTTAAAAAAAAATTTAATTATAACAAAATCTTAATTTTTTTTGTAATTTTTAATTATTTATTGTATTCATATTATTATTTTTTTTTTTTAATTTTTTTTTTTTTTTTAAAAAAAAAAGTTTTAATTCAAATTTTCATAATTTTTTTTTTAATTTAGATTTTAACATAAAAATTTTTCTTAAAAAAAAATATTTTTTTTTTCACTTTCATAAAATTTGAACACGGGCGAAGTCGCCTCCGTTCGCTACAGGTGCATATCTAGTATGCACTCTGTTTATTATCTAACTTGGTTTTTTTAAATGTTTTTATATTATTTTCTACCTCATTTATTTTGAGCCAGATTCTCGCTGAAACTTCCCACGATGGTGGTGGGTTGGAGTTTACCAGGCGTCTCAGTTGCGCCAGTTCCCGGCGTTTTTGCACCAGGTATCCACCTCGCCTTTTTGGTGGCTTTATTCGTGGAATTTTTGGTAGGTCGTCTTTTGCTTTATTCTTGTTTTGTTGTCTCGCCCTGTACTCTTCTATAGTCAGGGGTTTTGGGCCGGCTTCCATCCTGTCTCTTGGCTAGACAGGGAACTTCCTTCTCTTCTGACGGATCGTTGTGGCTGATCCGTCAGGACATTAAAATTTTATTATGATGGCTGGGTGCTTTTTTTTTCGTAGCACTTCCAGAAGAGGTTCTTTTTGTGCTACTTTCAAGCACAAGGCAGGATCGCCATGTAAATAAAAAGACTTTTTTTATTTAGCTTTTTATTATCTTTGCATGGAGCGGATAAAACGCTCCCTTGAATGTTAAGCAAAGAATTGATTTTATTCATTGAAATCGAGCTTAATTTATAGTACATAATTGCTTACTCGACATTTCTAAATACAGTGGGAAGTGTAGCAATAGACTAGGTACTTTTAGTTAGATTGTTAGTACAAAACAACGATCAATGTACAATACCAGAAGGGTTGACTGTTAATCAATGTGTACAGTGGATGTTCAACAGTCTGACTGAGCATTCTCAGCTTAGAATGTTTGTAACCACTGTAGTCGTTGTACAATGTAATAAGTGTTGATCGTTGTGTAATATGATCCTTTATACTTAAAGAACTTGAAAATATTCTTGTAGGTACTAGTCGCATACAAGTCATGCTAAACATGCTACAGGAGGCACATGCAAAAACTGCCTAGAGTGATGTTCCCCGAATGCCCACTTCTCCAAGTCCATGTTTCGTTGAGCCTTTGCCTGCATTTTACCCATAGTGCCAGTAATCCACTGCTGCTCATGATCATGGGGATGCATATATATGTGCGAGTTGCGCTTCCTTTGTCTAGTTTTAACTCTCGCATAAACTGTCTCGATCTGGCTAACGACGCATCTCTTGTATACTTCGGTCATACCAGAATCGACGCGCGATCCACTCACCCTAATCACGTGCCGCATCTTACGGTTCGGAAGGGCGTTCGACCAAAAAACGCCTATGTTGTCATAATGATCCAAAGAGCAGCTATTTATTATATGGATGATATTGTCGGCGTCGGAAAAATTAATAAATAAATATTATAACGTTATATGAAAAGAACTAAAATGAACAGTGTTTCTCTCTCTTGGAAATAAATAAATGGTTTGTAACGAATCCTGGGCAGCCGCGAGCTCTGCCCCAGCATAAGGTGGGAAAACACGTCGTTACAATGTAATAAGTGCCGACGTTTTCCGAATCGCCCAGGCAACCAACCACCGCAAGTGTCGAAAGAGCAGCGGCCCTGACAACGGGTATATGCGGATATAAGAGCAGATAGCTCATAGCCTTAGAGCTCTCGACCCCCATGCCCTCAGAGCTCATGTTCTTCAACTCAGTAAATGAGTATCGTTTCATCAAGTGTTTTGGAGCACCCTCACCTATCCTGAGTCGCATCGGGATTATGTGCTCCTTCTTGTATCGCACGGTGGCAGACTGCTTAGTGGTGAACGACATTTTCCCCAAGATCTCGGACACGGGGCGCACGGGCATGTACTTTACCACCACTCGATCACCCTTATTGATAGGTATGGGCGCAAACGTGTGTGACAAATAGTCTATGGTTTCAAACCTGTCGTGGATTCTGTAGCCCTCGTGTGATCCGCTTCGTATGTCTATGCCGCATTGCTTCATGCAGAAGTTAACCTTCTTCACGGTATCAGGATTCACGTATTTGACGTCTCCAATATGCACGCTGTCGTCGCCATCATAAAACGATGTCACATGTTTTCCCACCTCCTCAATAGATGCGGTCATAGGCAAATTCAGGGCCTTCTTCCATGCTCGGTTGTGTAGTAGCGCATTTATAAAGCCATTATGCCAAGTCAAGATCCATCCGGACAACCTGTGTCCGGTGACGGTCATTGCGAATCCCAATCGGTTAAAGATTATGGGCCAAATTACGTGATCATAAATCGTGTCGATTAAAGGCCACCACTGGGCCTCGTAGTGTGATTTAATCCACGCACACTCAAGTATCATCAATCGAATAGACAGGGAATGATCCCATTTTTTTGCATCGCCCGTGGCAGCGGCTGGGTCTCTATACTGCTGCCAAGTTTCATTGAGCTTGTCACCCATCTCGAAAATAGGCGTGCCTGCAGTAGATCCAAAAAACGCCTTTTCGTTATGCAAGTGCATCTCGTTGTATGGGCCAAAAATCATCCAATCCATTATCCTGATCTTTGTGTCGAAATAGGTGATTAATCGGGGTGGCTGCGTCAGTAGTTGTGGGGAGAAGTCCTCTATTTTGCCGTCTACAGACCTTTTACCAACCTTACTTTCCACCTTATGGTGACACGTCGCGTTGTATCCAACGTGAGTGTGGCCATTCATCATGTCATCAATGAGATTGTTCACTTGGTCACGCATAGTGGGGTCATCCAGCGCGTCCTGTAGGTTGCTATACCTTTCAAACATTCCTGCTGCGCCCTTCTTTCTCATCATTCCGATAGCCTCGTCGTAGCTGTACGGCCTCAAATTCGTCACCTTAGTAGCCCTTAGCGTCTTTGCGCAATCGTATAACTCTTGCTCGATCTCGTCGTGTATGAATGATATTGGTCTATCGAGGCGATCCTTCATGGCCATGAAAATTTGCTGCTTGTCTTTGCTGCACTGTATGACGGGGCTATTCAGCGGGTGCCAGTCCATGGCGTTGTTGTTTAAGCCGGATATTACGAAGGACATCATTGTGGTATCCTGAGGCATTCTATCAAACCTCTCACAACAGGTAAGTACGCGCTGGTGGTCGAAGTAGTTACCCACAAGCTCCGCTGGCATCTCCTTCAACTTTAATTTTTGCATGGTAGGCTTAAGTCGTTCCAGCCTATTCTTGTGTTTAGTGGGAGGCACATGCAAAAACTGCCTAGAGTGATGTTCCCCGAATGCCCACTTCTCCAAGTCCATGTTTCGTTGAGCCTTTGCCTGCATTTTACCCATAGTGCCAGTAATCCACTGCTGCTCATGATCATGGGGATGCATATATATGTGCGAGTTGCGCTTCCTTTGTCTAGTTTTAACTCTCGCATAAACTGTCTCGATCTGGCAGAATCGACGCGCGATCCACTCACCCTAATCACGTGCCGCATCTTACAGTTCGGAAGGGCGTTCGACCAAAAAACGCCTATGTTGTCATAATGATCCAAAGAGCCGCTATTTATTATATGGATGATATTGTCGGCGCCGGCAACAAGCCAGTTGATGCAATCGTGCCTAAGCCCCTCCACGCTTTCCACCACAGTTAAGTGTAGCTTATCTGGCTGGTAACTGGTTACGGTAGTAGTCTTGTGCACCATAAAGTTAACCTCAGAACTGATGTAGCACTTTCTCACGTTACCAAGGAACTTGTGACCGGATGTTAAGTCCACTCTTATGTATGATGAAACCAACTTGGAGGCAAATCTTAACTCACCGTCCTCCACGCTTGTGTGGAAGAAATCGGAAAAAAACTTGTCCGCATCGCAAAGAAGCAGGTAATTCTCGTCGAATTCCACATCGATAATCTGGCTAGGGACGTGTACACCCCTATCATCCGTGTCTATGGGCAAGCCCCGGATGGTCCTGACGTCTGTGATGAATGAATACAAGTTGTTGGTTTGTGTTCAGTTTTAGAATTCCTTTATTTACAAAAATGCCCTACTTATAAATAACTTATGAGACGTTCTAGACGACCTTTCTAAGAGAGACCTACTAAAGCCTTCTCAATATCTTATGATTAAATCTACAATACATTTTGTCGTACTCAGAGTTAAACTCCTCCCTTAAAGAGTTTATTCTCGTGTTGTAATTTACATGTGTCATAACTCGAGTGCGATCCAACCCATTTCTAATTACTCAACTCATATTTGTTTTCTACACAAAATATAGACTGTCGCTATACTTCAATGAAAACAATGAAACAAATATGTGGGTTACACAAAGAGCTACTTGACCGTGGTCAATAATCATATTGACTGCTATGAAACTTGAATACAGTACAACAAAATACATTGTATGCATATACAGTAATAATTAATATTAGGCATACACTACACCCTCACCCTTAAAAGAAAATCGTGCACTTGCCTTTTTATATTAAGTGTATGATTTTATGTTTAAGTGTCAAGTGTATTCTTAAGTGTGTTTATATTTTTCCTTTGTTTCGTTATATGATACTTTTTTTTTTATACAAACAGTAATAGAAACAATTTTATTTTATATGATACTTTATACAATACAACCAATAATAAAAAATTTTAGTTTTAAATACCTTTTTCTTTTTTTTTTTTTGTTTATTAAATTACCCATTCATTAGTAGTAAATATTTTTTTTGTTTGTTTATGCTATACTTTATACGTTTATTTTTATTTATACTTTTTTTTTTTTTTTTTTTTTTGTTTTTAATTTCTTACAACTACTTGTACATTCTCATTTTTCTTATATTTTTTTAATAAATTTTTATGAACGGTTTTTCTTTTAGTATTTATTTCAATTGTCACATTTAAATTCTCAATATTAATTACTTTGTATGGACCCTGGTAGGGTGATTCATTTTTCTTTCTGTTTCCAACTTTTACCAGAACTAAATCTCCTACGTTCAATTCCATACTATTTGATTTGTCCAATGAATCTAAACTTCTTTTCTCTTTCACTTTTACTAACAATCTCTTAGCATTATCTAATGAATATTTCAATCTGATTTTTAATTCGTTCGCATAATTATCTATATCGTAAACCCTATCGCAATTCATCACCTGTTCACCTGGTAAACATGGTATTTTCCCGAAAACCAATTCAAATGGTGAATAGTTCGTATCAACATGTGGTGTTATGTTGTACGCAAATGAATAATAAGGTATCCATTCAGACCAATTATCTTCGTTAACAAAAGATAGAAAATACTCATTCAAAACCCTATGATTTCGTTCAACAGTCCCTAAGGTTTCATGATGGTATGGAGTGGAAAATATTTGTTCGATTTGTAAAAATTTACATATTTCCTTCATCAATTCATTGACAAATTTAGTACCCCTATCAGATTTTAAAATTCTAAATAGTCCATATTTCAATATTACATTCTCAACTAAAGCCTTTGCTATGGACTTAGCCTCTTTTGTTTCCATAGGTGCTGCTACGATGTATTTCGTCAATTCGCACTGCATTGTTAATATATATCGATTATTCTCCGATGGTCTAAAAGGACCAACTGTATCGATGACTACAGTGTTAAAACTTTGTGTTGGTGTATCCGTAGTACACAACGGTTCTTTTGTGTGTCTTGTCTGTTTATTTCTTTGGCACAGATCACACGTAGATACATACTTTTTTATCATTGTATACATATTTTTCCATATGTGTTTTTGTTTTAATTTGAGCAACATTCTGCTTACCCCGGAATGCCCTCCGCATGGTGTATTATGATACAATTTGATTAATTCAGATTTCTTTTCATCATCTGTTATTCTCTGAGGATTCGTGTATAGCAAGATTTTTATTTCTTCTTTGCTTTCGTTTATTAACTTTTTCATTTCTACATGACTTATTTCTTTGAATATTTCGTCACTTTTTTCTAGTGCGAAAACGTCATGCCCCAATCTGCTTAAGATAGAAGGTAGTTTCTCTAACATATTATCTAAATAATTGCGATTTTCACTACATCTAACGGCCGTTTCTTTTTTAGCACGATTGTTTTCAATTTTCAACTTTTCTGTCGACTTTTCTAATATAAATTTTAGTTTCTGCGCGCGATTTATATCATTCATGGATGTACATTCCCACATCTTGAGTTGATCAGGCCCAATAGGAGTTGTACTATCCTCTACAGTTTTTCTTTTTCTTTCCTCAATTTTAGCTTCATTTTGTATCATTTTGTTTTTAGCACTTCTCGTTATCACCAGCGATTTCTTTATTTTGTCATCAATCTGTTTTGGTATCATTTCTCTCAATATCTCAGAATCTAATTGTATTCTGGAAAGAGCGTCGGCATTAGTATTGTTAATACCCTTTTTGTATACTATCTGGAAATCATAATCAGATAGTTCTAAGCGGATTCTCGTTAATTTTGAACTTGGATTTTTGTGTGAAAATAATGCAACTAACGGACGGTGGTCTGTCATAACTATAAATTTTCTACCATAGAGGTATGGTCTAAAAAATTGTATACCCCAGTGAATACCTAGTAACTCTTTTTCTATTACTGGTTTATTTTTTTCGTGTTTATTGAGTGAACGACTTGCATACGATATTGGTTTATCTTCCCCAATTTCTCCTTGTGATAATACAGCGCCTAAAGCAAAATCTGATGCGTCTGTTGCTAGCACAAAAGGTTTTTCGAAGTCTGGATACTGTAAAACTGGTGGGCAAATTAATTTGTTCCTTAATGTATCGAATGCTTTTTGACAATGTTCTGACCATTCAAATTTTACCCCTTTCTTTAGTAAGCGATTTAAACAATTTGCTATGTCTGCAAAATTCTGTATAAACCTTCTATAATAATTACAAAATGCTACAAATGTTCTTACGTCATCTGCATTTGTTGGTGTCGGATAATCAGTTATTGCTGCAAATTTTTCGGGATCCGGTTTTATTCCGTCAGAAGTTATCAAATGACCAAGATATATGACTTCTGGTTTCAAAAAACAACATTTATTGGGATTTAGTTTCAGATTATATTTTCTTAATCGATCAAATACTTTTACCAAATTTGAATTATGATGTTTGAGACTACATCCGAAAACAATTATATCGTCAACGTATAGAAAAGCTTCGGATTCTAACCCGGATAAAGCAATAGTCATCATTCGCTGAAAACTATTAGATGAAATTTTTAATCCAAAAGGTAGTCTGGTATATTGGTAATGTCCATTTGGTGTAGAAAAAGCTGTATATGGTCTAGATTGGTGATCAAGTTCTATTTGGTGAAATGAGCTTGTCATGTCCAATGTAGAAAAATACTTTGCTCTACCCAATTTATCCAAAATATCATCCAAACGTGTTAAAGGAAATTTATCATTTACAATTTTATCATTTAACTTTCTGAAATCGACTACCAATCTCCATTTCCTTAGTTCAGTCTGTCCCTTTTTCGGAACTAACAAAAGTGGTGCATTATATGGACTAATGGATGTTTCTATTATGTTGGTTTCTAACAAATTTTGCACTTGTAAATTTATCTCCTCTGTATGTGCCTGTGGTAAACGGTAATTTTTTATATACACGGGATTGTTGTCATGTAAATTTATCGTTTGTTTATAAAAGTTGTTAGTTGTCAATTCTTCATCGTCCAGATGGAATACTGATTGATATTTGTGTAATATATTTATTATCCCTTCTTTATCATTTTCCTCCAAATCATCCAATTTCAAAGTTTTTAGTAGTTTCTGTAATCTTTCTTTTGTATTTTCGTCACCATTTTGATTTGTGTTAATTGAACAGATTTCGTAGTTACTTAGTGGAACAGTTTCAATTTTTAAATTTCCCACAGTCATATTTCTATCTGTAGCATTTAATATTCTTATGTGCTGATTACCGTGATTAGGTATAATTGCATTTGCTAAATATAACCCCTGGGTTATTTCCCTGTTCAGCACTACCCCATCCTCTTCTAATTTAATATCGAATGGTACAATAATTTCACTTCTTCTTGGTATTCTTATTTGATTAATTTTAAAAACATTATCATGTATCGGTATGGTAACTAAATCGTTGTTGAGATTAAATGATAATATATATCTATCATAATCTATGTTGCATTTAAATCTAGAGAAAAAATCTCTACCAAGAATACCGTCTGTATTTATTGGAAAATCATTTTTTACTAGCTGTATTTTATGGTTAATTTCATCTTCATTGAATTTTATTTTTATTTCTGTGGAACCCAATGATTTTATTATATCATCTGAGATTCCCGTTAAATTACAGTAATCATCAGGATCCTCATCATAATAATTGACTAGACTTTCCTTACAGAGAGATACGTCAGCTCCTGTATCTATTAAAAATGTTAAAGGATAGTCCGTGTTTAAAATATTTAATTTAACATAATTTTTGAGGTTTTACTGTAAATTTTTTTTTCATTGTTTATTCTAGATACCCCGGAGAGTCCTGATGTACGGTCTCCGGTGTTTGTAAGTTTCCCTGATCCTCAACGTGATTAACATTTCGGTTTCTATTGTTCCTGTTGTTATATCTGTTTCTATTATTATTAGAGTTAGAATTATTTCTCCCTGTAAAACATTTATTAGAAAAATGATTTAGTCTTCCACATTTATTGCACTTTTGTCCTTCAGCCGGACATTTATCTCCATGTACCCTACCGCATTTTCCACAATTGTTTGATGTGTTATCCTGTTTCGGCGTGGATCTTTGGTACATTACTTGCCTCTGTTTCGTTCGGCTAGAAGCTTTTTCTGCAATTTGTAATGCTTCGGCGAAAGTCGAAACGCGGCTAGCATCTATGGTTGCTACTATTTGTGGATCGGCTAATCCATTTAAGAATGAATTGTAAGCTATCCTACCATTTGCTTTAATTATGGAACTTCTACTGGCCTCTCCTTCTTCTGTTATCTGTAATTCATTTATTTCTGCCACTAAACCTTCAATTCTGCTAGCAAATCCCATCAGGTTGTCGCCTTTTTGAGATATGCTCGTCAATTCGTTCAAAATACTATTGACGTTCTTTGTTGATTTATAGGCTTTCTTTAAGGCTGTTATCAGTTCCTGCACCGTGGTAGAAACTGTTTCCTGCTTGATCCTATTCTGGACTTTCAGGTCTAATCGTGAATTAAATATGAAATTAAAAATGAGACCTGTTTTGTAGTTGGAATAGTTTTAAAAACTATATCTAAATTTGTGATACAACTGTGTAAATCGTCCCTTTTCCCCGTAAAAAGTGGGACTAACTTAACGATTGCTGTAAGTTCATTAATTTCCATATTCGACATGGTTACCGGTGAGCTTCTTCCCGAATTACTACGACTTCTATTTGTATGTGAATCTAAAATTTTATTGCTTCTTGTTTTAGTTTCCCAAATTCTGTTTTTCCCTCAGCAGAATTTTTTTTTTCTTTAATTAATCTATCAAATGTTTCACTTATCTCTGTTATCTCCAATCGCTTTTCTCTTATTGTATCCCCTGAATATGGACGGCTTAGAGACTTTTTCGCATTGGAAATAATTGATTTCAACGAATCTATCAAGGAATCCATACAAATTTATATATGTTTTTTTTTTTTTTTTTTTTGAAATTTGCAAATTTATTTTATTGAATTTTCATTTTATTTAGAGTTACTTAATTTGTTTAAATATTCTTTAATTGAACTTATTTTATTTTCTATTTCTACATCATCAACATTCAAGTATTTCTTAACCGAATCTATTTTATCTGCTATTTCCAAATCTTCTACTTTCTCTAGCACGCAATCTTTTAATTTACTCGCCTGTTCTAAGGCTGTATTCGAAATACAATTTTTTATGTATATTATTGATAATAATACACTTGTTATCAATGCTAATGCTATTATTGTTGTTATAATTGTTGTTTTGAACATAATATTATACAGTTGATTTTAATAAAAAGAAATCAAATTTATTGTTTCTTTTTTAATTTCTTTTCCTTTTTTATTTGTTTGATTTTATTTTTTAAATCTACTATCTTTTTGTTCAGTACGCTTCTGTTTGAGGCGTTCTCTTCATAAGTCAGTTGGTGACACGTTATCTCTAGTAACTTCTTTGTCCTAGGCATCGCACCTCCTATACTTTTTCCCGTATTCGGCAGTGGGAAAATTTCGGTTTTTGGTTCCTCCTCTTTCTTCTCTTTTTTCAGGAACCTAGGCTTTGGTCCTACTGTCGGCTCGGAATCCTTTAGCAGTTGTGCCCAACATTTCTCGGCCTCATCAACTTCCTTCTTGTATTGGCTAGTTGCATTCATCAGAGATGTATCTTTGGAAAATCTGTATATCTTTTGATAGATCCAACAATGCATAAGCAAAGTAAGTTGGAATCTATTTGACTTTTCCTTAAACAAATTTAATTTTGAATTTAAGCTCAGTTAAGCAGGAACTGCTTTATACTTTAGAAGCTATGTAGAATTCAAAAATAAATTAATGTTTGGGCAGGATCGCCATGTGATGAATGAATACAAGTTGTTGGTTTGTGTTCAGTTTTAGAATTCCCTTTATTTACAAAAATGCCCTACTTATAAATAACTTATGAGACGTTCTAGACGACCTTTCTAAGAGAGACCTACTAAAGCCTTCTCAATATCTTATGATTAAATCTACAATACATTTTGTCGTACTCAGAGTTAAACTCCTCCCTTAAAGAGTTTATTCTC
Source organism: Delia radicum (assembly GCA_021234595.1). Lineage (NCBI taxonomy): Eukaryota > Metazoa > Arthropoda > Insecta > Diptera > Anthomyiidae > Delia > Delia radicum. The sequence continues at coordinate 53,126,088 of CM037854.1, forward strand.
GTGTTGTAATTTACATGTGTCATAACTCGTGTGCGGTCCAACCCATTTCTAATTACTCAACTCATATTTGTTTTCTACACAAAATATAGACTGTCGCTATACTTCAATGAAAACAATGAAACAAATATGTGGGTTACACAAAGAGCTACTTGACCGTGGTCAATAATCATATTGACTTCTATGAAACTTGAATACAGTACAACAAAATACATTGTATGCATATACAGTAATAATTAATATTATGCATACACTACAAAGGAAAGGATTGAATAAACGATTTGGCCGGGGTGGACCATAGTGGCCTCGTCGACAAAGATAGTTTTGACCTCGGAGTCAATATTATTCGCAAGCATTGCGCTGGCGATGGTGCGGACGTGTCTTTCGACAATCTTCTCGTATTTCCTCTTCAGGACCACACCCTTAATGTTCTTTGCCGTTAGAGATTTAATAAGTTTATTACGTATCTCGCCAGCGCCGGCGCGGGTCGAGGAAAGAATTGCGCTATCCTCGACTGAGAAGTTATTGACTAGGAAGTGTGTTTTCCCACAGCCTGGGGGACCGTTGAGTCAGAAGAAGTGAGGCAGACGATCGGTGAAGATGGTGGTTTTCTTGTGTTTGTTGAGGAACTTCTCATCGACCATTACCTCAGTGTCAGCACACACCAATCCATACTTGGAAGCCCTGGAACCGGAAACGACGAAAGCGCGTTTTTCTTCATCATAAGGAATGAAGGAACCGGTATAAGCGTAGGACATTCCTGTGAACTTTCGACCCCACAGATCTTTAAAGTAGCTCGCACCGGTCGAAAGTCTCACAAGGTTATATCCGGCGCCGGTGTGTTTCTCGATATCACGATTGGCCAGAAGATCGTTCAGTATGGGCTGTAATTTCAAACTTAACGCAGTTCGGGTTCTAGACTGGTAAGCATAAAATTCCTGGGCGGCGGCTCTCGCCATGTCCCTCAGGTTGTAAATCTTAGCAACAGCATGAGGGATAAGTGTGCCGGAAAAGACGTCCGTACTAACTCTCTGTTTTGGGAAGGCAGTTCGATAGTTACCATCTGGTTTATACTCAACTCTTTCTGCAGTAATCATGTTCATGAGGCCAACCAGCTGTCGGGGTTTCGAGAAACCGTCAAGTAAGAATGTGAAGCGTAGGCAAGACTGACCGCGGACCACACTAGGCAGTAGCTCGTAGTTACTTTCCCTCGTCTGAGCAAACAAGACATGAATTTGACGTCCGGAAGAGTGTTTGTCGAGCAAGGTCAAAAGATGTTGTAGACCAAGCAGCCAGTCAGAATTGGATAGGTTTAGGCGCACCACGGGGAGATGATAACTGTCCACTGTGCGGATAGTGTAGAGTAAAAACAATTATAGTGTTTATCGTTTGGCTCTAATGAGCGACTGTTTATTCTTATCTAAAAATACTTAAATCTAAGTATAAAATAAACTTAATACTAGCTACAGCTAAAGTGTGGGAAATGCTTATGTTTGCATTAATCCACACTGTAGGTTGCTTGTAGCATGGACATTCCATAGATTGTATGTTAATACTTCATACAATGTATGGGTGTTATATTGCCTGTCTAGTACATGGCAATATACACTTATCAAACACGCTACACCTCCCTTTTTAGGAAAAAGATCGATCAATCAGAGTAGCTTATTGATCGGTCTTTTTACACAACTTATTTAATAAAATTTTACATTGCATTAACAAGAGGATCTTAAATAGGAAATAAATTATCAAAATAAAATATAATTAGAGAAAGTATTTAAGAGACGATTTAAATTATTGTAATTCGTCTTCATAAAAAAAATTTTTCAAAAATAGAATGTATCGCCTAAGTATATAAAAAAAAAAACGAAATCAAACAACATTTTTATTTCTGTATTATTTGTAACTTATGTTTATCATTTTTCTCTATAATACTGTAATTTTTAAATTATTTGTCAAGATCAAACACATCACATGCCTTTCAATTTCATGTACCCGCCGGTATGGCCATTACCGCAAGGTCATTAATGTCAAAGAATGCGATGTTTTCAAAGAAAAATGGGACTTGGTAATAATTGTATTTCCCAGTGTCCAAGTTCATAAGTAATAATTCAGGTAATAAATTTGTTGTTATTAAAGGACATGCGAGAATTATCAGCGATATTTATTATAGATTGTGGGTATTTTAATACCATAAATAATTGCGCTGTGTATTAACCAAAGAATGTTTGCTGTTTACACTTAGTGTAAAAGCTAGTTAACCGAAAAATAAAAATTTTAGATTTACAAAATAATTTATAGATTTTATGAGAAAATCATATTGTCAGTGCAGCTCGTTGATCACTGCAAGGTTAACTTTTTACCCCTTTCCTCTTACTGAATCGTTCTATTACTGTTTTTATTATTATCAAAGTAGTATTGTTAATATTTATCCATGGTGCTACTAATGTCTAATGTAATGTTCGAATACATTAGCAATTTAGTTGTGTTATTCATTTGGCACGTCGTTTTTTCTTCCTTTTTTATTATTAAGTTCTAAGAAAAGGACTCTAATTGCCGGTCTCGGGACCTGAGGCGTGTGGAATTATTTCCAATATCTTTAGCAATAGCTTGCCTCAACTTCAAAACACTAAGTCTATTTAATAGACTTGGTAGACAACTTCTTCGGAATTCTAGTTCCGGTATTGGGTTTCCTGTCTTTACTTGACACAATATTTAAGCTTTGATCAGACCAGAGCACTCAAGCTGCTCTATCAATTTAAGATCAGAACTCTAAATATTCTTTTTGGAATACCCCGGTACTAACTACAATCGCGATTGCGCATTTCTATAATGCTTATCAAAAAGTGCACTTTTTATTATTCCATCCAATATATGTGGCCTATTTAACGGGCTCCGTTCACCTCGCCTTGCCGTCTACTTTTTCAAGACTAGGGTGATTGAGTCTAGGTCAATATCCTATTAACAAAGGGGCTGGCTAATGTACCGTATATATATATAATTCATCAAGAATTATCTTCATAACGCGCTGCCATTTATTATTTAAAAATTTGATGGACGTCTCCCTCAAATTTATATTAGTCTCTTTTGAAACTATAAGCACCTCTATCGAAATTCAGTAAGGGTAAATATACTGTTAGTAATTACTAACGTATTTGAATCTGGGTAGATATGTTGTGATATAATGAAGTATAAGAATCAATTTTTGATGATTGATGCATCCGTATAGTATGCACAAGTGTTGAATCTGTTGCTTTTGAGAGCAATGAAATCGAATCAATTTTGATTCTGATAATGGGATCCATTCCTGGTTTGTAAGACCCAATAACGTGAATCATACAAATATGACGGAAACCGAGTCCGTAGCGCGCAGTTTTATTTAAGTCTACATGAAATTTATAGACGGAAACTGAGTCGAAATTGCATGGTTTCATTTAAGTCATGTAAAGTATATAAATACTTTTAATATGCGGATTAATTCAACGTTATTATATTACGAAATAATCCATAATTGGATCAATTTGCACGTATTACACAAATAGTGCGTTGTAAGGAAATGGTTAATCTCAAAAAAATAATTGTAAAACAAACATAGAATTTAGCATTAAGTAAATTGAAGTATTAAAAAAAAATACAAAATTACAAGTTACAAAAAATATTAGCAGAATAAGATATATATAAAGAAATAAATAAATAAATATTTCTTTATGTAGTGAAAATAAATAAATAGAGACAAGCATAATAGAACATGTACTGATGAAATCTAAACTCACGACTTAATAGCTTACAGTGATTACATCAGTGTAAAGATTCCAACCAAATATGATTTGGTTTTCTTGAATTTCCATAAAAAATTATGAGTATATTGACTAATAAATGAAATGTGTGAGTTTGTTCCAGCTTCTAAAAGCTATGTAGATTAGTAAGAACAATATAAAGGATGATTAAACCTGAAGGTTTTAGAGAAGAGAATTCCTACAGGCTTCTCATGTCTTTATTACTCAACAAAAATGGGCTAAGCATTGCAGAGCTTTTTCAATTTGCCAAAAGGGTTAAAAGTCAAGCAAGAAAATCAAAATCAAGGACAGTTTATAGGCGAACGAGCAGAACGTATATTACTTGATTTTGATATAATTGGACCAAAAGTAACGGGTAGTTTTGCTAATGAAAATCTAACGGTACAATTGTTACATGATGAGATAGAAGAAATAAGACGTGTCATGCATCCTGATTTATACGATACGAGTATTAGCTACAAATCGGGAACCATTTAAACATCCCAACAATAATGGAAGAAAATACTGGTATTTTTAATGAAAGTCAAGATATATCGATTATACGATTATTTAGGCTTAAGCTTCATTATAATACAGCATTTCATTAGTAGTTGTTGTTAAATATGATTTGTGGCATAGAATTATATCATGATGCAGCACAAAGGTGAAATTCAGAAGCTGTCTTTACAGCATTGCTAAATCAAAACTATACAAAATGATATAGTAAAGCAGTAATTCGGCATTAACGGCCTTTAAGATTGAAAATAATCAATTCCCGGAAAGTGTTATAATCCATCGTGATGGTGTAGGTGATGGTCAACTATCATTGTGTGACGCTGCCTGTCAAAAGATGCTAAATCAGACCATTAAAATAACATTCATAGTAGTCCAAAAACATATCAATACACGTTATTTTACCGTTAGCGGTAATAACGCTAGTAATCGTATGCCTGGTACTGTGGTCGATTGTAACATAACACGTTCCAATTGTTATGATTTATTTTTGGTATCACAGTGTGTACGCCAGGGTACAATTAGTCATAGCCATTATGTTGTCCTCCGTGATGATTCTACTTAAAGTCCAGATATTCTATAGAGATTAACTTAACCAATATAAAGTGATCTTGAGAAATCTAAGGAATTTCAAAGGAACCTTAGTATTTACAACAATAAAAAAATAATAATTACAACAATTATAATTGTAAAACAATCAAAACGCAAAAAAAATATTCAAAGTTTCTTTGGAATAAAAAAAATTATATTCCATTAATAATGATGATTTGACTTAGGAAAGTCTACAAAAATTTAATTTCAAAGACTCTGCTATTTCAATTCAGTATTACTTTAGAAAATTCCCAATGTCAATTCGCCTGTTATAAGGGTTTTTCTTGTTGTTTGCAAGGAAAACTATAACGAATTTTTATCCATTGGTCATGGCATCATTTTCATAAATACAAAAATTATTCATTAAATTTTCTTTAATACATGAGAAACTTTATTTTTGTATCGTTTTAGTTTACGAAATTTATATAGAAACAAAAAATTGATAATATTAATAATTGGACATTCAAAAATATTTTTTAAAAATTCCATGGAGTTTATTATACTTCATTATATTTGGTCGGTTTAAAAAATAAATTAATGATTAAATAGTGTGGCATACTTTTGTGCACAGATTAGTGCTGCCATTTAATCATTTTCTCGCATTCCTAGTGTTGGATATTCGATTCCAAATAAGGATAACTTTAATATAAAGTTATTAAATTTTCGTAAATATAAGATTTTTGGCACTTTAATGTACATGAAAGTGCGGCCAGTTCTTTAAAATCAAGAATAAAATTTACAGTGTAAAACACTGGTCTTATCCATCTCTGTCAATAATGCAACTCATTATATATGCAAAAATCAAGTTTACATTGATTTACTTAAACTAAGTTTAATTGGGTTGTTATTCACAGGGATTTCGATTTGTTAGTTCTTTTCAGAAATTATAAAAAAAATTATATATTTGTCGTGGCATTCGTTATCCGTCACCTTCAGGTAGACAGATCCCAATTGCAACGGCAAATATAGGTCATTCATCATTTGATGACCGGTAGATTTTTATTGCACTAGGGGAGTGTCCCGTAGGAGTCACCATAGTCAATAAAAATAGTTATTAGATTGTTAGTAATTAATTTTTTTTTAATAATCAATGAACTTCAAATAATATTCAATGATCTTGAAAAGATAATCTTTTATTAAAATATTTTTTTTTATTTGAACTTTCTTTCTCTTTTTTTGTGTTAATTTCAATTAACTAATTTCATATTGTTTCTCTCGTATTGGTAATTATAATATATCAATACCATGTTTAAACAATCCTCTGTTTTTGCAATGTGAAAATGTTTAAAGAGACATAGATAAATAAAATTTATTTTCTTTGAATAGATTTATATTTGTTTGTTAAAAAAATTGTTTAAAGATCTTTTTGTAATTAATTGAATTGTGTGAAAAGACCACGGTAGTTATTTAATTACTTTTCAATATTTTCATTAAAAATTAAACTTATAAATTTTTTTTTAATTTATAATTTTTAAATTCAAGTTTAAAATTTTGAATTTATAATTTTCAAATTTTAAAACAATTTTATAATTTTAAAAATGTTTAATTTAAATTAAAATTTATAATTATTATATTAAAATTTATAATTTTTAAATTAAAACTTATAATTTATAAATGTTTTAAAAGTTTTTTTTTTCATAAAACATGTAAAATTAAATTTAGATAATAAATTTCTATTTAATTTAAAAAAAAATATTAATTGAATTTTATATAACTCAGTTTTTTTTTTCGTATTCTTATACACTTTTTTTTCACTGATCTTGTTTTTTTTTTAAATACTTTATAATTTAAATATATAAATTATTTTTTTTTTTTTTTTTTTAATTTATTCACAAATTCACATATTGTTTGTTTGTTTTTCAGGGTCAGGTCCTGTTGGACCCAACCCTTTTTGTGCTTTTATTATTTAATTTTTTTTTTTTTAACCGTAGTTGGCAGGATCGCCATGTAGTAATGAATAAAAGGCTGGTTGTTCTTTCTTTAAGCTCTTATGAGCAACTGTTTTTATTGTTAGATCAAAAATACTTAGAACTACTTAAACATAAATTATATTAGTGTGTGATTTTGCATAGCTTGCAATTCACACGCTAGTTGGGTTGGTATGTTGTGGACAAATAACATTCCACAAAGTGTGGGTCTCTAGTTACATACAGACGGTATGGTAACGCAGACTTGTCAAACACACTACATGTCATCTAAAGTCTCAAATCTCCATAATAGGGTGATGATGAGAGTTCTGGCACCCAAACGGTTATGTTCACTCTCCCAAGCATTGAAGATTTTCACATTTTTACGTTTTTCAACATTTTCCATAGTTTTACCGTATACCGCATTATTCACAAGTTTAAAAAAATTTTTTTCAAACTCATTTTTGGCATTGGTTCGATGAAGGGTATTTAAGTCGATATAATGTTTCAACCAAGTTGATT